>JNEY01000120.1:309734-323312 GCA_020875895.1 Aphelenchus avenae | reverse complement strand
CTGACTCCGAATTCCGATTTTGAAAGTTTGTTTTGAAATCCTCCATTTTTGTTCTTAAACGAATAATCCGACCAGAATCTGATTCCCGATAACGGCCAAGGACAGTTCCAAACAAGCTAAGAAGTCGAGTGTCTTTCTTGGTCTCACGTGGTACGCACTTTCTTCTCGTTTGGCGCTCCTTATCAGACATAGCGGAATGAGGACCCGATGTACCGAACATGAAAACCGACGCTTTTCGCCCGTTTTATTACACGAGGCGGTCGGTGGTTCGTCGTCAACGCTGCACCGGAGTAATCATCTCAGGGTGGAACTGCTGCTATGGAAAGTCGCTAGCGCAACACCGTCCCTCTAAACAAATTTATGCCCGGTTTCCTTGCAAAAACATGGACCGAAAAGTTGCGTGCCTCCGCAGTTGAAAAAATGCACTAAATAGATAGGAACTTACCGTCCTGTTTGCGCAGAAAGCTTGAGGCAATGAGCCCCGTACGTTCGGCCTACCGGGACTGATAGAAGTGCAAGAGAAGGGGCATTGCGGGACCTTTGAAATCCCAATGCCAGCAAGCACTGGCTGCCACGGCTCTATCACATTTCACGACGCCACCACACAGCGATTAGTGTCAGCTGTGTTAGTGTTAGTATCGGCACAGCCGTTACGAGCAGTATTTGGAATCGTTTTTCGCATTTTTTACGGTCGAGAAACCAAGCCAAGTCGTGAAACTTGAAACTGAAGCGATTTCGAGATGCGTCCAAAGGCCTTTAACCGGCACTGTTTTTGAGGCTATCATGCAATGCGCAATCTGATTTGAGCAGGTCTCTAAAAGATGACGAATTCAGCGCATTTGCAGCCCCACGTTCGTGGGCAGGCAGGCCACGGGAGCCCGCGTTAAATGCTGAACGCGTAGCATTTGCTACATGTCAATTTGTGCTTTCCTCCTAATTGTACTAAAACGTACGAAAACAATACACGTCCTGTGACTAATTCACCACGTAGTGGCATCTATTCGCATCGTGACCGTGTGATTTGGCGCCTGTGCTTGCCTATTCGCATACATGTCGCTGCTTTCTCCTCCCGTAATTGAATAGCGAAAGCAGACGATTCATTGCTTTTGTATTGTGTCGCTTCTTTGGGTGCATTCCAAGGGCTTTTCTGCGTCCAATTCCGCTCATCGCTGCCAACCGTCGTCTTAAGCTTTCCTTTCGTTGTTGTTATCAGCTCCCGGCAAGGCAAACATTCGCCCATACCGGCGAATGCCACGCATTTCGCAGGCGTTCAGTTCCCCCATGGTGTCGTGTTCCACATGGGGGACAGCGCGTGTTCCCGATGGCGTTGTCTCGTTCTTCGTTTTGCGAATGCCATCGTGAGAAGCAATCAGGTGGTACTAAGCAACCGGGCCACTTGTCTGTCTATCATTTTAGGGTATGCGAATCTTTGGACCTAACCAGGCATGAAAGATCGGCTCCCGTAACTGTGTTACTGGCCGTACCGTACTGTTACGGGGAAGGGGGCAGTACGACGCCGCTGTACGGGTACGGGGTGTACCGAGGCGTACCAAATTCAACCCTGTGCGGGGGCCTAGGTTACGGCCCGGCCCCCTACTTTTACAGATACAGGCCCCGGGGCCGGCCCCCAGGCCCCGGACCCCCACTAATATTGACTCCAAACAGGGCCCCCAGGCGGCCCCCGCCCGTATTTTCGGCCCCCGCCCGTATATTCGGCCCCCGGCTCGGCCCCGGCGCCCGCGCCCGCCAGCCCCGGGCCCCGCACGGGGTTGACCACCTTACCGTACTCACCGCACTAGGGTAATTTACGGGAAACACGAAACTGAAGAGACCCCTTCTCCTCCTCCGGCCCGGCATAAACAACTTGCGGCCGCTTCAGTCCAATCACTGGAGGTCACCAGGGCTAGGAATTGCGACCCCTCACCTCCCACTAGCTACCCCTCCCCCCACCTCCACTCAAAGCTGTCATGCATGTCCGCACACAGGTAACATCGCGCTTTCCCCCCATAGAGTTGCCCTATTATTTGTTTCGCAAATGCGTTCCCGAGAAGCAATCGGGTTGTTGGACGCGCTTATCAAACTGTCGTCAGCCGGTCGTCGCAGAAATTTATTGTCGTGTCCGCTGCAATCGTAAATGTCGTCTGGAATTCACCGCTGTTCTTCGATTTTCGTTTAATTTTATTCCATTCTCTGCTCCAGCCTTGTGAAAAGGAAGTAAGACGAAAAGGCCGCAGGTGTTCCCCCGTCTTGAAGCTAATTGCCTTAGCTCGTCGCTCACTGCAAGCGCTAATTTCGGTCCCGTAGCGCTAATTAGGGTAACGGCGAGGGCTGAGTGACGTTCGTCCCTTCTGCGATTCAGCGTTCCGTTAAGCTTTTCGCGTTCCAAGCAATTTGCGACATCTCATAACAGTTCTCTGTGAACCTCCTTGCCGTGCTTTCGTCACTTAAAAGGGCGTGATGGGAACACGGAAACTACGGGAAAATTCGGACGGGATTACCCATTAATTGGTATATCGTCGCGGTGAAAGGCCAAAAAAAGCCTCTTATGAGGCGCATCTGCGAACTTTCCGTCCATTTGTCACAAATAATCTGCTCGATAAGTTCAGTTTGCTTCAGAATTTACACTTAGTTGTGCTACGCGGCTCCAGCGCATGAGTGAGTCTAGTGCGACTGAATTTGGATTGCAAAATGCTGAGAATTTTTTGGTTTTTTTTCTGCTTAGCGCGAGGTTCCGACGAGCATTCACCACTATCCCCAGGACCTACTGCATACACAATTTGCACTCTAATGCTGACGTTTTTTGCGGCTTGCGCCCGGATCACTTTACCTGATTCGGTAAAGTTTTACCTGATGTTTTCCTGATGGTTCAGCGCCAGCTGGATCGTCGCACTGTGTTTTTGATTACGTCCCATAAACTTTTACAAATACATAGCGGCTCACAGGATGATAAGCAAAAATGTATGGGCACTCAAAACTTTCGAAAAAATGAAGCTTCTAGAAGTAGAGTCCGCTCAAATTCGAGAAAATGGCGGGAGTATTGTTTCAAATTATTCGGCGAGCACGGCCAAGCAGTGCCATTTCCGTCGGGGCAGTCATTCGGGCGTTATCTTAGCGTTACTGACGCGTCCATTTTATGTGCCTGTTTTGAGGGCCTAAGGACACCGCTTGTTTGCCCGGAAGTTTGCTTCATCGCGTTTACATAACTGTTGTTATCAGCCGTGTTTACTCTTCTTCATCGTTGGTGAAAGGCCTAAACATGACATACATTTCCGTCCTCAACTTCGTCAATTAGGGAAGCATGTCGTCCACCGATGAGCTTTCTCTGGACGATCTTGACGAGTCTTGTACTCGCGAAGAGAGCACAGAGATGGAAGATGACGCTCTCGAGGCGCGAGACCGAACGTTCACGTAAGTCTTTACATGACTAGTCACGGAAAATCAGTGTAAAACTCGTCGTTGTAGGTCCGTCCACACTCTCGAGCGGCCACCGAACATGGACAACTACCGAGAGTCCTTCCGTGGCGACAAAAAGCGGCCGTCGCTAATGGACCTGGTTCGAGGCCGCAAGCAGACCATCGTTCAGGAGAGCTTCGAAACGTTTAAGGTACACTTTTCAGTCGCACCCACGCACCATCTTACTCTGCCCGTAGCTATCGAATTCCGCTTCCCGGCCCAAGTTGTGGGCACCGAGATCGGCTCGGCGGCTACGTGGCTGGAACCGTTGGATGCATCATAATGCGTCCGGTTTCAAGGGAAAATTAACTATTTACGACACAAAATCGTAGGATATTCTTCGTAACTCCCATCTTCATATTTGGAGGTTTTACGTACTTTACAATGGGTAAACGGATGATGAGACAAATTGGGCCAAGCCGCTCGCAAACGTACCAGTTAATGAACGTCGGCTTTGACTTTCACTGTCACATTAGATAACGCGTTCTTACTAGCGCGGTTCTTCAGAATCGAAACCTGGAGATCATCGAGAGCCAGCTGAAGCCGTCCAAACAAGAGTCGCCGTCGCAGACGCCACCGCAAACGCCCGAGATCACGCTCGACCAGGACCCGGAGAAGCCGCCAATTGTAGTCACCGAAGAGCCGCACAAATCCGCTCGGAAGAAGCTCGGATGGTTCCAGGGCGTCTTCTTGCGAGTGGTGTCGAACCTCGTCGGCGTGATGCTCTACCTTCGGATCGCGTGGGTCGCCGGTCAGGCAGGGATACGTAAGTTACTTTAGTTAGACATCACAGCATACCTGGGGTGTCATGGAATGTCTTAGTTTTGAAGGTGCCCTTTTGTCCTGAGCGGAAATAGAAAACCGTCGGATTTCTGAATTGGGAAAGGGAAAACAGTCTGAACTCCCTCATTTACGTTCAGCAAGAAACCGGAGGCTAATGCTACTACCAACTGCTTAACAACTTGCTCCTGCTAAAGACTAAGAGCAATACAGACTAGGTGCAATAGCGCTAAGAAGCGCTGTAGGGTGCTTCGGACGCGAGCACTAGAGGTAGAAGATCGTTACGGTCTCATTCTCTTCGATTTGTTTTCGTGCATTAACGTTGCCCGCATTAGTGGCCGGATGCGGCGTCGTGCTGATGGGAGGAATCGTCGCTATTCTCACCACGCTATCTACGTCGGCCATTTGTACAAACGGTCAGATCAAAGGCGGCGGCGCTTACTACTTGGTCAGTTTCTTATTTTTATTCTATATTAAAGTACTAAATTGAATACTTTAAATCGTCTGTTATATTAAGCCTTAAATAGTTTTAACGTAAATTAACTATTATTAATTAAATTGTACTTTGTATGCGAATAAAAAAATTAGTTACATTTTTGGATTTTAACTGGAACTAATCGTACGCGTTTAAGATCAGTCGCTCTCTCGGCCCCGAATTCGGCGGCTCCATCGGCGTTATGTTCGCCATCGCGAACGGCGTCGGCGCCGCGATGTACATCGTCGGTTTCGCCGAGACCGTTCAGTCGCTGCTTCGGGACAACAAGGAGCAAATCATCGACGATGGGCTCTGGGACATCCGTCTTATCGGTCTGGGTAGGTCGACTTCCCGCACTTCCTTCCATCTTTTTGTGTCGACAATACTGCGGTTTATGAGCCCGCGTCCACCAGACTTCTCGCGCCAAACTTTTACCCTAACGTCGACCTAAAACAGCCGTATAAGCCCAAGCTTGAGCCGTAGTTAGCGCTTGACCAGGACTGGTTTTTAAGAGCAAATCTTTTGGGCAAAAAATTGTATTGTTCTCCCAAAATCGATCAAGGATACTCAGTACAGTTGAGTTTAAAGGTAAAGAGTTCTCGCATTATGTGTCAGGCTACCTGTTAACAATGTTCTCGGGGTCCCCTTTCCTCATAGGTTCCGGGCTTCCGGTTCCATAGGAACCCCTAAAGGTTCCACGGGAACGCCTCGGTAGGCTACCACCAAAACGAGAACACTGTCTGTTAAGCAGGGTATTTTTTATGATAGCTTAAGCCAGTAAAGTTGAGTGAAGACGAGAGTAGGAACAAGTGACCTGTCCCCCCGAGTCCATATAATGAAATTGAACCCTTTAAACTATTGCCGGAAAATCGGGTTTTACTACCACGAGTCCATTTTCGCCAAATTTATCCAACTTTTTTGCATTTTTTGCGAAGCTTGCAAAGACGGTTTCAATACTTTTGTGACGACTTTGCGCTTGTCATCTTAACACATTTAGCCGTCAGCATTCCCATTCTCATTGTGGTCTTCATGGGCACCGGGTGGGACAGCATCATCCAACTCGTTCTCCTTGCGCTTTTCATTGGAGCGATGTTCGACTACTTCATCGGGACCTTTCTTTATCCTTCCGTGGAGAAGCAGATGAAGGGCGTCACGGGATACAACGGTAGGGCTCCTGAAGACGGGGAACCGCATTAGTTAACACCGTGTTTTTAGCAAAAACGTTCAGCGACAATTTCCTGCCAGACTTCAGAGGCGATCGAGGCTTCTTCCAGGTGTTCGCCGTCTATTTCCCGGCGACCACCGACATCATGGCGGGCGCCAGCATCAGCGGCGACTTGGAGGATCCTCAGGTACGCCTACATGGCCGTCCAACGAACATATCCACGAAGAGGGGGGAGGGCTGTTAATTTTTCGGCATAAAAACCAAACCGGAAACTTTCGAAAACCAGTAAAAACGTTGAATCTGTCAAGGCCCCTCTTGACTAGCGCTTGTTCTCACACATTAATTCGAGTAGAATCTCGGCCAAAATGCATTGGTTTTGTAAGTAGCAAGGGAAAAAAACGGAACACTTCTCACGATATTCGAACATGATTCCCTATGGCATGGTAAACTAGACCGATAGTGGACTGTTAGGTACCTAATTAAAAAGGTTTGAAGCACGTGAGGTGGGCTGGCTCGAAAACAACTTCTGTTGGGAGTCTTCCCTCTAGGTAGGTACCTAACTACGTACGGAAGAGAGCTTAGTGAAACCCACATCTTTTACTTCTTTTCCGCGTTTACCGAGAGTACAAAAACGGCGTGATTTCAGCGGGCTTCATGGTAAAGGCTCACTTTCAGGAGGGCCTTGTTTTGCCCTGTGCAGGCCTCGCTATTCAGAAGGCTAGAAAAATTCGGCGTGTCCCTACCTTAAACTGTCAAAGCCACCCGTAACATACTTTTGCAGAAAGCTATTCCTCTCGGCACGCTGCTCGCGATCGTCTTCACCTCCACCATCTACATGCTCGTGGTGATCACTTCCGGCGCGACGGTGGAACGCTTCGCGACCGGCCTGAGCGTCACCGAACGGTACAACGGTGGGTACGATCGCCCGGACTACTACAACCTGACGTGCTCGCACTGGATCATGGACGACGACCCGGAGAAGGCGTGCCAGTACGGACTCCTCAATGACAATCAGGTGTGTCGCGTGAAATGCGGTAGCGGAATAGCCGATCGAAGACGGCCCCGCCTGTCTGTCGGGCCCGGCGTGTGCGAACCGGTTAAAATCCTTGTGCTCTAAGAAGCTGATGCCGGTCCGTCAGTCCCAAAACGTTCATTTAAGGAAGTAGCACCCGAATGTTTGAGCATTAACGGCCCACTTCGACCTTAAAAAAAGTAAAGTACGTTGAAAGCTGGATGCTAAGCGCGGTGATGTACTGGTGGCGCAATGATGCATGCTCGTACCCATACGATGCATGCAGTGGCTCTATGAAGCATGTCGCAATGCTCCAATGGATGCGGTAGCGCTACTGTGTGCATGCGACAGAACAATGACGGATGATGTACCGTGATGATGCATGCGGTGGCGCCATGATGCATGCAACAATACTACGTTGCGTCCGAGCGCTGTGGTGCGTGCGCTCAGGTGCGTAGCCTAGACCAAAATTTCGGGGGGGGGGGCCAACCAGGGGTAATGGGCCAAAATGGGCAAATTCTCACCCAAAATCGCCATCGAACCCCCTTCGGCGGGCCCGACGGGGGGGGGGGCACGGGCGGCATGGCTTACCACTAGCTACGCGCCTATGTGCGCTAGTGGCACGACACATGCAGCAACGCTACCAGTGCATGCCTCAGCGCCGTGATGCATGCGTTAGG
The DNA here is from genome assembly GCA_020875895.1 of Aphelenchus avenae. Lineage (NCBI taxonomy): Eukaryota > Metazoa > Nematoda > Chromadorea > Rhabditida > Aphelenchidae > Aphelenchus > Aphelenchus avenae. The sequence continues at coordinate 315,747 of JNEY01000120.1, read as the reverse complement.
GCCATGGTGCATGCGACAGAACTTTGGTTCATGCAGCAACGCTACGGTGCATGCGAGCGCTATGATGCATGCACGTGCTGCGTGAATGCGGTGGCGCTATGGCGCATGGCCGTGTAAACTAGAATACATCGGTTCAAGGAAAACGTCTATGCTTGGTATAAATAGCCCAAGTTCTGACCAAATGCTCAATTCTAGCAGGCAAATGTCCTTCGGGCAGTTGCCTGTAAGTTTGTTGCCGTGGCTTGCATAAGTCGACCTATGCTCAGGTAGATCATCCCTAATCCTCATTCGTCTTCGACGGATAAAAAAGTTTATAGCAATGCGTGTAGCGACTTTGGCAGGCGTAAGCGACAGTCGACAAATTCTAGATCGTCGCACTCGTCAGTGGATGGTCGCCCCTCGTCACGGCTGGCGTCTTCGCCTGCACGATGAGCTCTGCGATAGTGAGCATGGTCAGTGCGCCGAAGACCTTCCAAGCGGTGTGCAAGGACAAGCTCTTTCCGTACATCGACTGGTTTGCGAAAGGATACGGACGGAACGATGACCCGCGAAGGGCCTACATTCTGACGTTCGTGATCTGCTGCGCGTGCATCATGATCGGTACGTAGCAGTAGCATGGACTCGTAGACCTGAAGGTCGACATAAAACAATTTACGTAATCGTTCCGAACGAACAGGATTGTGCCTGAAGTGTCTCGGCATTCGTGTCGGAACTCGGAATTTCGATGGTTTTCCCGTTCTGAATTCAGTACTGCGGTTTACGAAGAGTCTGTAACCAGCACCCGTACCGTGCACCGTTCCGTACTCACTGACCCGTAACGTGCTGCGTACCGTACCTTATTGTGCGGCACTCTGTACCATATAGTACGCTAGGGTACTCCGTACCGTACCGTACTATACGGTACTCCGTACCATATGGTACAGTACGGTGCGGAAATACGGGCTGTAAGACGGTACGGCACGGAACCAGATGATCCGAACTAATGCTAAATCTGGAGAAAAATGGAGCCGTACCGTACTGGCGGGCCCACCCGTACCGATAGTACGGCAGTGCGGTACGGCCGTACCATACCACCTATAGGGTTTCCGACTTTTGTGGGAAGCTGTCGGCATTCGATATTTAGCGCTAGGAAAGTGCCCTTTTCGGAGACGCAAGAGTTGCCAAAGGAAAATTTCATGATATTCACAAAAATATTTGTACGGCAAAGTGTCATTAGGTCGATATGGAAGTATGTTGTTGAAATCATGCACCATTCATGCTTCCAACTTCAGCTGAACTGAACGCCATAGCGCCAATCATCTCGAACTTCTTCCTCTGCGGTTACGCGTTGACGAACTTTGCCTGCTTCCACAACTCGTTTACAAAGGCCCCAGGTAAGAACGAAGCCTTTTGAGTCCTTTACGCGGTTGGCCGTCTGTAGGATTCCGACCGTCCTTCAAGTACTACAACATGTGGGTGTCGCTGATCGGCGCAGCGCTGTGCGTCGTCATCATGTTCATCATTTCCTGGCCCACTGCCCTCATCACCTTCTTTTTCTTCGCTCTTCTCTTCGCATACATCAACTACAGGAAGCCAGGTATCCCTACTATTTTATTTTATCGTTCACTAGAATCACATAAGTTGTAATTTATGATTATTATCATCTTACTCGAACGAAATAATTACGACTGATTATTTTAAAAATAATATTTATTTTTAGTCATTGCAGTTTACGTGATTGTGCCACTTATTTTATTTATGTTTAAAAATATATATTTTTATTACTCCGTTTCAGAAGCCAACTGGGGCACCTCTACGCAAGCGCAGACCTACCGATCAGCGCTGCAGTCGGCGATGAAGTTCGAGCGAATGGGCGAACACGTCAAGAACTACCGTCCACAGATCCTAGTGCTTACTGGCAATCCGGCGATACGTCCCTGCTTGGTGGACTTTGCGCACAACATCACGAAGGGCGAGAGCCTCATGGTGTGCGGCGATGTGCTGCAGGTTAGTATCGGATAAATCAAGTTACTGAGAACGTCTTAAAAGCACAGATCAGCACGTACCGTGCTCTGTGCCGTCCTCACCCACCCCCGTACCATACTCCGTACCGTTAGTAGGGCGGTACTACCGGCCGTACCAGTGCTATATATCGAGTAAACTGGATCCGTACGGTGCCCCGGTACTGACCGACCCCACACGCACCGTACTCCGTACCGATAGCACGGCAGTACGACGGTACGGAACGGCCGTACAACCTGTACGGTTTCCGGCCTTTACTTAAGAGCACGTCACCAAACCGTAGGTCTCTGCGCGGGTTTAAATCGCCACATACTACCCTCTTGCTTGCGCTTCTTCGTCGGGTAATTTCGCCCACGGTAGCCTTTATGCTGTACTCGCCGACAGGCTTCCCTTCCTTGCCTAAAAAATGTTCATGTAGCCTCTCCTGTCTAGCGGAAGTTCCTACGATATCTTCGTATGAATTTCACTCTGCACTGGAGCTTTTACATAACGGTAGTGTTTAGTACGCGTCGAGCAAGTCCGTGATCGCCATGATGAAGGAAATGGAGGCAGGCATTCGCAAATGGCTGAAGCAGCGTCGCGTCAAGTCCTTCTACAATTGTCAGCCCAGCATGGACCTCCGGCAAGGAGCTCGCTCGCTCTTCCAGGCAAGTCGCACACGGGTCGCAAAGAGGCAACAAATGTGGTGACTACTTCAGGGCTCTGCCTCGGGCTTGGGACGCATGCGACCGAACATCGTGCTCATCGGCTTCAAGCAGGACTGGGCAGAAGCCGGTGAGCAACAGATGTCCTATGTGAACGACTACGTCGGCATCATTCAGTAAGCCCTTCTTCCCTCACGAAGAATTTTGGCTTAGGCCTAGGTCTGGAAACATCAGAGCACACTGAATAAATAAATTTAACGTAAGAATTAATCTTTGAAGCTGAAAACGAAGGTTCGATGAATATCTAAAAATATGAAGAAAGCTTCGCGGCCCAAGATAAAATACGAGACAACAGCACATACTCCTGGGAAAAAACAGAAAAGGAGTGTTTGGCCCGTCGACCTGACACTGATGCGTCAACACCGTCAATACCTATTTTCCGTAATCCTCGCAGTAGCGATAGGAAAGAGGCACCCCCAAACTTGCCTCTTCAATAGCGTCGATTTTTTAGTGACGCATTCGACAACGAAATGGGAGTCGCCATCCTGCGGAACAGCAACCGCGGCTTCGATCTCAGCGACATTCTCTCGCAGAATACGAACCGAACGCTGCTAAAGTGCAATGAAAAGAAGCGGCAAAGGTACACAAATGCAAAAAGCGCATTTTAGTAGTTTTGGAAATTTAGTGGCTTCATTAACCTCAACTTGAAGCGGCTGAGCTTGACGTCGCTTGGCTCAGCATCGAAGGTTTTCGACGGCTCTCCGCAAGTGAATGGGAACGCCAAGGTCACCAGGAAAGGGCCGGTGCTTTCAATCATCAATGAGGACGGTAAGCACTCTTCCAAATGGTCGCACCTGGACGCTGGTCAGGGAAGCCGTTGTTCTGATGCCTAGGGTTTAGGGGCCTACGTGAGACAGCCGGTGAAGGAAGACAGCTGCAGTAATCTTTCCACGATGAGCAAGACACGTCGAAGCAGTGACTGGAGCGTGAGCATGGACCCGGAGGGGAAGAGCCGCTATCAGCATAAGTGGTAAGCGCGTCCTTAAGGGTCTTTTGCTCGAGACAAGTCTCTGAAGATACTTAAGGCCCCTTGCACAATATCGTCGGGCCGGAAAGTCGGACATCGGAGGACAGGACTGATCTTCACAGTCAGCTGCCCGCCCGCCCGACAAAAAAAGTTGTCTGATCAAACGCGGTACCTGATCAGACATCGGACAGGACAGTAAACTCAGACACCAGATCGGACATTGACACTTTTTTATCCGTCAAACTGCTGATTTTTTAAAGGTCATCTGCGGTTGGACAATCGGACTGTCCTTTCCGACTTCCTGTCCGATGACTTGTGTTTGATGACGTTATGAAGCGGGCTCAGCTTGGTTAAGCTGAAGTTGCTTGCGTTACGGACTTGTTGGTTTCCTGGAAACGTTCTACTCGAACTAAGTGGTTTACGTGCATCTGAATGACTTAAATGAACATAGTTACGTTAAGCTTCGCCGAACTGTCGCCAATACAGCTGGACCTTCTCACGGATATGAATCGCTTCCACGAGCGCGTCGAGAAGGGCTTCATCGACGTCTGGTGGCTTTACGACGATGGCGGGCTGACGCTGCTAGTCGCCTACTTACTCACTCAGCCACGGTCGTACCTCGAAGTAAGCCATTCGCCAAATCACAAGAAGGGGAAATCGTTTAGAACGCGAAACTACGGGTCTATACGCTCTCCACGAAGCCGGTGGAGACGGATGCGGAGGTGGAGAACATGAAAACGATGCTGCAGAAGTTCCGCATCACCTTCGCCTCCATCATTATCATTCCGCACACCGTCGCAAGACCGGAACAGGACACGTGAGTAGCTTTTACATCACGTCAAAATGAGACTTTCAAAGTGTCCGTAGGACTGACCGTCGAGAAAACCTCCTTTTGCCGGAAAAGTCCGGGTCGCTGCTTTCTCTACGAAAAAAGGAAAAATGAAATTTCACTAATTTTTGCGGAAGTTAATAACGTGCATGTTTGAGATAAAAATTGTAAAAATCAAGACAAACAGGTTTAAATCTAATTCAACATATTATTGTCGAAAAAGTTTAGGCTCGTAATTTCTGTTAAGCGACCAGCACACGCTGACCATTCTCATCGTTCTAAGCCTCTTTTTCAGGCTCAACGAGTTCGACCGTTTGATCGAGCCCTTCCGATACGACCCGACCGAGGGCTTCAAGGAAGGATTCATCTCCGACCACCAGCTGGAGAGCAACCGCGATCAGACATGGCATCATTTGCGCATAGCGGAACATCTTCGGAAGCACTCTGCCGACGCGAGCCTGGTCGTAGTGTAAGCACATCGTGGTTTTTCGAGAACGCGTTTTCCACTTGTTCTGTTCCATATTTTGTTCCTGTTTTTCTGAACAAGGACAGGATTAAAAATCGCCATTCGTACAGATAGTACGGTCATAACGTACCGTTTTACGGCCCGTACCGTACTCCGTATCGTACTGAACGGTACGGGCTGCGATACAGTATGGAACAGAGTACGGCTAATTGCCGGTCATGTTGCAGTACTGATATACTTGTTCTGTTCCGGCAGCGGAACATTTTTTCTTATTCTGTTCCCAGCGAAAAAAGAACTGGAACGAGTAATTATTGCTTTTGATGGAACAGAACAAGAACATGAGCAAAAAATCCAATACTATACACCTTGTGCGACAAACCCTTGAGAATTTTAGGACCGTTCCGGTGCCTCGAAAGGACGTCGTCTCAAACGCCCTCTATATGGCGTGGCTCGACATGCTCTCCCGGGACCTACCGCCAACCCTGCTCATTCGTGGCAATCAACAATCCGTACTCACGTTCTACCTTTAAACCTCTGGAGAGCAAGCATATTGTACACTGTATTTTTGACCGAATAAACCGGTGACATTGGTTGCGTTTCTCGCTCGTCGAGCTACATGCGGTCAATCTGGTGGCAGTGTAGGGCAAGGGCAGGAGTCGATGCAACGATATCTAACGTGTTTTAGGAGGAACTTCCATAGTTTCACGAAGAGCCTTGGAAACACTTAACAGAAAGTAACGGAAGAGCTCGTATAAGTGAGTCGTTTTGGAGGGCACATAGCGGTATGTATCGCATTTAGCGAGCGAGCTTCTTCGTGAGCTAAATAGACGCAGGACAGGATTGGGGACCCCGTTTGGTGCCACTAATAGCCTGTAAAACTACGTGGAAAGTTATAGCACACGCGTTAGGGAAATCGAATAACGATAGCAAATGCGGCGACGAAACATTCGCAGATGCGGCGCCGACCGTTAGTTCCGAACACGGAAGCAACGTTATCACATGGACGTAGGCATTGCACGGTTTCTTTCTTCACGATAACAGCGTTA
>JNEY01000120.1:294538-307257 GCA_020875895.1 Aphelenchus avenae | reverse complement strand
TGGCTCGACATGCTCTCCCGGGACCTACCGCCAACCCTGCTCATTCGTGGCAATCAACAATCCGTACTCACGTTCTACCTTTAAACCTCTGGAGAGCAAGCATATTGTACACTGTATTTTTGACCGAATAAACCGGTGACATTGGTTGCGTTTCTCGCTCGTCGAGCTACATGCGGTCAATCTGGTGGCAGTGTAGGGCAAGGGCAGGAGTCGATGCAACGATATCTAACGTGTTTTAGGAGGAACTTCCATAGTTTCACGAAGAGCCTTGGAAACACTTAACAGAAAGTAACGGAAGAGCTCGTATAAGTGAGTCGTTTTGGAGGGCACATAGCGGTATGTATCGCATTTAGCGAGCGAGCTTCTTCGTGAGCTAAATAGACGCAGGACAGGATTGGGGACCCCGTTTGGTGCCACTAATAGCCTGTAAAACTACGTGGAAAGTTATAGCACACGCGTTAGGGAAATCGAATAACGATAGCAAATGCGGCGACGAAACATTCGCAGATGCGGCGCCGACCGTTAGTTCCGAACACGGAAGCAACGTTATCACATGGACGTAGGCATTGCACGGTTTCTTTCTTCACGATAACAGCGTTAGGCACGATGGTAATTAAGGGAAGAGAGGCGTAAAACATTAGACGAAAAGCCTTATAATAAAAGTTGCTGCAAACATCATGCGGTAGCGGTACGCAAGGATTTCGAAGGTACATTGATGTGCTTGCGCAAAAGTGCCTAGGATATAGCCTGGAGTTTCATGAAAAATGTGCTTCATGATCGAGTCAGTTTTCGCCTACAGGTTCCGTGGCCCCGATCATATTATACAATTGCGTAATGCTCAACTAGAAAATGCCCATCATTTGAGTGGTGGCATCACTCGCTCTACAGCCTACATCATGCTCAGCAGTCGCACAATTGTGCGCTGCCTTCTTCGTGTGCACCAGTCATTAGCGCATATGCGACAGCTGCGCACACGAATGAAGCATACTAGCAGCGACTCAGCTCATTGTCTCCGTGCGACGTCGCTACACCCACGGGCAGCCTACACATCGCTCGCCGTGATCGCATAAAAGCTAGGGCCTGCTCTCGGTAGGCAGACACTTGCTCGGCTTCGTCGGATCGTCAACAGTTTCCTCCATTCGTCAACAATGCTCGCTAAGCTCATCAGCTACGCCTTCGTGCTCGCCTTCCTGCTGGCGTTCGTCGGCTCGGCCGATGCCAAGAAGTCCTGCTCGCGTAAGTTCCACAAAGGCTTTGCTGTATGTGGAAGCGCCCACCCAGTCTTCGGTACATAGTCTCCGGCGAGCCGGGGCGCTGCCACTGAACTGAACTGGGCTTGAAAAGCCGAGTGAAGTCCAGCTAACTCCAGTTCACTTAACTGTCCGGTTAGGGCTTTCTACGTACTGGACCGGGTTTTGATTCAACGAAATCGAAGTGAAGGTTGAGATCAGTTCAGAGCAATTCGTTTCAGTTCATTACGCTCATCGAACTGGCCGGTTTGCTGTAACTTACTGATGCTCTCTAAAAGTCGAGGATGCATTCGTTCAAGTACTCGCATAACATATTCGCTTTTAGCCGCCAATGTTGTCGTAAACGGGGAACACTACTGCCCTCCGGACGCGCCCTTCGACGAGGAGGAGCACTTGTGCTGCCGTCAAGAGGAGAGCGCCGAAGGCAGTGAGGAAGTCGAGAAGCCCCACCCGAAGTCGGTGAACTCAAAGGCGAGCAAGAACAAGAAGACCAAGCGAGTTTGAGCAGCCAGCCTTTTGCCGATACCTTTATTAAACTATCATGAATATTCTCCTTGTAAGTATTTCGAGAAAGAACCTGCGCAACAACCGTAATTTCTTCCTAAGCGCTTCAAAACGTTTCGTAGAGGACCTGCGGAGTGTGCTTAACGAAATGATAAGTAGCGACTTAGATGTGGTTCAGTCTCCACGACTCCTTGACGTAGTCCAGCCCCCTAACCAGAGTCGTATTTAGGATTCCACGGCAGGGGTGGAGGTCGGGGACAGGGGTGGACCCCTAAGATGGGTCAAAAAGGGGCCAAAATGGCCTCACATAACGTTAAATATGGCATATTTAGCCTTTATTAATTATTTTAGACCTAATCTAGCTCAAATTTTTACCAACTTCCTAACAAAATTCTCCTCCAAAGGGCCCCTTTGGTGGAGAAAAGGTTTCTCCACCAAAGCCCCCCCCCCGCGTTTCCGCGTACTGGTGGAATCCTGACACATTATTATTAATCGACGCAAGCCAAACAGTTGGTCGTTGTGGTACGTCTCAGCCGCTGGCCACGAGAGCGGGCAATTACTGCCTTTAGTAACCTTTTTGTCAATATTGCTCAGGTGCAGCTTACGTCAATACCCATTGCTCCCGTTTATCAGGCTGCTTCCTACGAAGTCAAAGGTAGCATATGCACTCAGTCAAAAGACAAAGATAAGAAGAACGAAGGCCTTCTTTCGCCAACAACGACGCCTGTAAACATCAGTGTGACTTGTATCAGAAAGAAGAAAGTAACCTGCCACAACTAATATCGGACCCATGAAGGCCACTGGCGTATTCCTGTGCGTCATGTTGACCTTAGCTACTGCCTTGTGCCCTCCCGGGTCGGTTCAAGGCCTTTATGCGAACGACTGCTACCTCTACAGCGTCGGACCGCTTACGTGGCAAGCGGCGGAAACGTACTGCAGAGAAAGAGATGGTCACCTAGCGTCGATCTCGAACGCATTCGACAACGCTTTCCTTCTGACCGTGCCCAATATAGGAGCCAAAACGTACTACTGGCTGGGAGGAAGCTTCGGACTGATGGACAATATGAATAGATGGACCTGGGTGGACGGCTCCAGCTTTACGTACACGAACTGGCAGACAGGTCAGGCACCGCGGTTGTTCGACCTTTTTGACCGGTATCGACGGCAGGCCTGCAATTACGAGCTTAGAGCTTGGCGGCCGAAGAAGATTGCATTAAGGGCTCATTTTTGGAACTTAAATCTGAAATAGTTTTGGAGCTTTTAATCCGAGGTTGAAGCTGAAGCTGAAGTTTTCCGATAAGTTTGGTCAAAGTCGAGGTTGAAGTTCTTTTAAGCCCTGAAACTGATGGTAAGAAAGGCTTTTTGGACTGCCGTAAATTATTGCCGTAAATACCGTAAATAAAAGAAGGGTTTCGATGCAGCCTTTATTACGCTTTTACGATACGGGTAAAGTTGTTCACTTCGGATTTGCGGCATTCAGAAGGGGGTACCGATCACTACATGTCAAACTGATCGTTCCTAATTCAACTTTCAGGCCAAATTCGATCGACTATTCCATCGTGCCTCCAAATCAACACCGTGACCGGGAAGTGGTATCCCGGAGACTGCGGTGCGAACCCATTTGTATGCAGGATAAAGCCGGTAAACGGGCTGATGCCGACTAGCCCCACTCCGTCTGCGTGCACCCAGCCGCCCAAGCGACCTTCAGTTCCGACATGTGAGCCCGGATGGACGTACTTCTCGGAAACGCATAAGTGTTATAAGGTTAGTGGCTCCTAAGCCGTGAACAACGATTCAAATGAGAGTGGAAACATCGAACTTTCAGATGGCATACGATAAGACCTTCGATGAAGCGCACACAATATGCCTTGAATATGGCGCTCACTTGGCTTCCATGCACAGCGTTGAAGAGAACAACCTTCTAAAATGTATGTCGATAGTGCTCTCCCATATGTGTGCTGTGCCGTGCCGTTCCGTTATTTTTGTCGTTTTATTGCAATGTCACCAAATTTTAAATAACGAAGCGACAGAAACAGGCAAGGGGTCTAGCGCAGGATACTAGTACAGGCCTACCATTCTAAGGGGTTTCACTACCTTAACTACTCGTTATGGGTACTACTCGCTAAAAGGCCTTAACTAAAACATAAAACTAAAACAAAAGGCAGGAAAACATAAAGCATTTTTCATTCACGCTCGCTATGTTTTTTAGCTTTTGCCGCACGGCACATTGATGTCGACGCAACCGCTTGGGTTGGTCTCTATGCGCCGAAGATGGACTGTCGCTTCGAATGGTCGGACGGCAGTGCGCTCGACTACACGAACTGGTACCCGGGCCGACCAATGTGTAACGGCGGAAACCCGTGGTACTGCGTCACGATGATCACTGACATATCCGGGAAGGACTGGCCGGAGACTGTGATTACGAATATATACGACGATATTTGTTCGCTTCGCCACCACGCTATATGCCAGAAGTCGCCCACGTATGTATGAAGTGCACATTACGATGTATTCGATTACTTAAATCTTGATGTAACCACAAAGAGGATAAATGGCGAATAAGCCACTCTGTAGATGCTTTATAGCGACATTTTTTCGGTTAGTGTACATCAGGGGAGTATCGGATATCGGATTGTGCGTAGTCACACATCACACTGCTCATTAGTGCGCACCAGTCATTAGCGCGTAGACGGCAGCTGTGTACACTAACGAAGCACATCCTCTACGAGTCAGCCCATTGTCATTTCAAGCGTGCGAGGACGCTACACCCACATGCAGCCTACTCATCGCTAGCAAAGACCACATAAAAAGCAAGGGTTTGCGCTTGGTAGGCAGGCACTTGCTCGGTTCCGTCGAGTAGTCAACAATGCTCTCTAAGCTCTTCAGCTACGCATTCGTGCTCGCCTTCCTGCTGGCGTTCGTTGGCTTGAACTTCACAGAAGCAAAGAAATCTTGCTCGCGTAAGTTCAGCTATATTTTTGGGGGATTTTTAAATCACGAAACAGTCTTCAGTATCTTGATAAAATGTTACCGCCAACATGAAATGCCTGCATTTTCTAAGGTGCCAGTCGATCTTAGGGCTTTCTGCAGCTTACAAGCTTTGTTCCATTTCAAAAGCACGACGTGCTCTGATGACGATATGGTAGCGCTATGATACTTTACTAAGAGTGTCAGGGACTGGTTACGAAGGAAGAGTCGATGTATCCGTTCAAACGGTCGTTTAACATTTAGCTTTTTAGCTGCAAACGTTGTCGTAAATGGCCAACACTATTGCCCACCGGACGCGCCCTTCGACGAGGAGGAGCACCTGTGCTGTCGTCAGGAGGACAGCGCCGAAGACTATCGTGAACCGGCCGGAAACTGATCAGAAATCGCTCAAAACTTTGAAAACTCTTGTAAAGCCTGTTATTGCGGGACATCGCTGCAATCATTAAAAGATCTTTCGTGGGTTTTCATCATGCTTGCTGCCGTACCCTTAACAGCTGACGAGACTCCGAAGCATCGCGCAGTGACTCGCACCAAAACAAGACATCGAACAAATTGCAACCGTAGAATGTTTGTAAAAGATGTAAGCAAAGCTAACCAAGGCTCATGCGAAACCGAAAGTAACCATTTTAATATTTCCGGAAGTCGCCTGTGTGTGCACGATATAATACTGAAAAAGTTGCATATTCTGTTATTTAATCACGTTGAGGTAACCACAAAGAGGATAAATGGCAAAGAGGCAACTTCGTAACTGCTTTAGAGCGATATGATTTCGAGTAATGTGCCATCAGGGGAGTATCGAAATTTCGTTTATCGAGTTCGACGTATTTTGGTTTCGAACTCGAATTTGAAGGGTTTGCTCCAAAAATTTCAACTCAACATAATTGCACAGATCCATAACGCACATAATGCACACATCCATTTCATTCGATTTTGTTAGGGGGTCTTCTGGGAATTTTAAAGGCTGAAAGCTTAATTTCGACGATTTTCGGCTTCGGATTTCAAACTTCGCCTTTAAACTTTAAAAGTACAATTATTTCGATACGCCCTGATGTACACCAGTCCTGACTAATCTTTCCACAGCAGCGAGCCCTGTATGTCCCTCAGTAGTACTGTCGACTCGACCGACTCGGCGGCTTGTCGTACTGCTGCGGTCGCACGCCGCCCCGGGCCTCTTTCTGCAGCACTCCGTAGTCATCACCGCCGGTGATTAGCGGACGGCCTTGAGCGCTGCGACGACGTTCCAGATGCTCGAGCCGCTTGCGCTCGCTACGCTTGGCCAGCGGGCACGCCGGGATGCAGGCGCACAGGCCCCAGGTGACCACTAAAAGCTGACGTATATGTAAATTACAGGAAAGTTGCGTAGAAAAAAGTAAATAAAATAATAAAAAAGACCTCGCTGCCATCTAGGGACCGAAGGGGGAGCAGAAGTGAACACATCCTGACAGCGTACGTCCACAATAGACTTCGGCAAATGACCCCCGGACCGGACCCCGGACCGGACTGACCCTCCCGGAACGGATAATCCGGTCCGGCTACGGAGCCCGGTTGCTGAAATCTAGTCCATAAGTGGTTGGAATGAATTCGAGAGATCTGCTACGCAGGGCTTGGCACACGTTTTTTCTGAGTACCAGGCCCAGGACCTAGACCACACGTTCACAGGACCAGGGCCTGCCCAGACCTGCTGTCAGAGCTGGCCAGCACTGCGTCCGGATCCGAAGCCGAGGGTAAAGGGACACGAGGCGGAGAGAAAGCTGCCATCTGGCCACTTAGCTCCGGCCCCGTGGATGAAGTGAAAACTGTCGTGAATCAAAAATGTATTTGGAAAAAGTGGAAGACTGCAAGGATTCCCATTGAACACCAAAATGGAAACCTTCTTTAGGCAACGCATATTCAAACCATTCTGAATGCTCTGCCAAAAAAATTAGCCCAAAATAAGTATGAAATTTACTCTTTTCAGGGCCCGGCTTCGGAGCCTAAGACCGGGTGGGTACGACTCCCGGGAGCCGGAGCTTGTGCTTAATCTGATGTAGCTGTCTTTCTGAAAATGACCACCTCACGTTTGCACCGCGTAGCTGCGCAACACCAGGTTAGGGCCGTACCCACTCCAGAAGTTGAATGAACAGGAAGGTCCAAAAACATAAAAATTACGGACGCAAGTATCCGTCTCTGGACCCCAATAAGTAAAGCGGAAGGTGACGAATTCTGGAGAAGCCTTCGAAACGTGAAAACGGATGGGTCGGTTACCCTGCCCTGCTCGGAGTTTTTAATGCTTTGTGCTCTAAACAGTGGCGTACCGAGGATCCAATTTTAGGGGGCGGGGGGCAAGGGTCTAGGGGGGGGGTCAAGATCCTGTCCGCCGAAAAAATGCCCCTTGGTACCCCCTTACCATATTTTTCGCGGAGGCCTTCGGCCGCCGCGAACATAAGGGTCCTCCCTTTGCTACTTTTCATGCCCTCCGAAATTTAGGGGGGCCATGCCCCCCTCCCGCCCCCACTGTCGGTACGCCACTGGCTCTAAAAATATGCGAAGACTTACGCGCAAGAATCACCACTCCAACGATGATGATGGCGATGAGCCATCCGACGCCGAACGGCAGAACGCAGCAGTCGCCGTGCCAGAACCCGTTCTCCTGGTACTGGCAGCAGTAGCGTCCCCAGCCACTTCCACTCGGGCAGAATCGCGGGTAATCTGGAAGTGCCTCTATGCAACTTATCAATGCGCCTTGCAATGCAATTAAGACACCGCTTTTTATGGGCCATTACAAAGCGGTTAAAGTACGATTGGGGCGCTTCCGAATGACATCGCTTAAAACGCATGCCAGGCGAACTCCTAACGGTTATCCTGTACCGACACGATAAACTTAATGATACCCGTCTTGGGCGGTGGATAGGGTCTTCCTGTACTGCATTTCAATTAAGGTCGATAACTGAACATGTGGTACGACCGTACCATACCGTACTGCCGTACTATCGGTACGGAGTACGGTACATGTGGGCCAGAACAGTACGGCTAAGTGTACAGGTGGGGTCGGCCAGTACGCAGTACAACTACAGTTTTCTCGATATTAGCACGAGTACGGCACGTACTAGTGCCGTACCGTAACATGGCTCGTAGTGCCGTACCGAATCGTGTTGTAAAGTACGGAGTACGGTTCGGGGTGGGTCATTACGGTACGAAGTACGGTACGAGTAGGTCACTACAGTACAGGGTACGGTACGGGTACCGATTGCAGATTTTACTTGAGCTGAGCGTCCTGGACAGTAATCGCCGTAGAAGCTCTCGAAACAACCGGCTTTAGGATGTACGTACAGAAAACGACGCTACGAGTGACTTACCACGTAGCACAACGCTAACTATAGCGCTACTTTGCTCGCTTTCCGACCCAATGCCCAATGCGAGGTCAGAGCCGCTTACCTGCGCCGGCTGGACAGAAGTTCACGTCGCTACCATAGCCGCCGTAGTCGCCTCCTCCATTGTAGCCACCTCGGAAGTCGCCGCCGCCGCCTCCATAGCCCTGATAGCCTTGACCTTGCCCGTAGGACATAACTACCTAGACGAGAATGACGCTAAATTTGCATATTTTTGCACCATTTAGAGCCAGAAAAACACTCAAGAGGAGGACTAGTAAGCGCCGCGGAAGGAGAAAAGTGGACGAAAGCGTTGTGCAAACGCCGCTTGAAAGGAAAACTGGCGATCGACCGCCATTTCCCTCGCACGGGAAAAGCGGAGCGGAGCCTCACCGGCCGGTGATAAGGAGACGCCGCAAAACGACAAACAATGTGTGACCGATTCCAAGGCGGCCGTGCGGACGACTAAAAACTGCACGCTTACCGGCGTGCGACAGCGATGACAGTTCAGCCGCTGAGTCATGAAAAGTCGCTCATGAGCTTACCGAAATGACATTGCCGTGAATCCTCTCCAATATCTATATCCAATCGCCTTTGCTAATGGCCCAACAGCATGCAAAACCCCCTTTTCGAAATAGATGTCTGTGTACGTCCCTCCCTCCAATAATGATCGCTCCCTCGTTCCGAAGCCTGCCAGGGTAATTGCGTGCATAGAGGAACAGTTCAGCAATCACTTTACCTCCCATGACTTTTGCGCGTCGCTTGCCTTTGACGATCCTGGGAACTAGTCCTTGTGAACACTTCTGACTGTCTCGAGGGGGACACGCGAGTGGATCCTTTTTGAAATTTGTTAGGTGCCACACGTGCGTGTCTACAACTATGCGTGTGGCAGAGAAACGGAGTGCCCTAGTCATCGTCCACGTCTTAGGCCCAGGCTCTTCTTGCTTTGCCCAAACCGCCCAGAATGGACACACAGCTAGCGCCATGAATTACCTGACAAGACGCTAAACGTTCACGTTGTGTACACGAAATATTTATTTCCGGTCACAATAATACGCTGGTAAGCATAGGAAACGCCGATACAATCGTAGCACCAATATGACTTCCGCGAGTAAGAGTTTTCGAAGAAAACGAAGGGGCATAAAGAGAGGTAGGAAATATAGTCGATGATGAACGGATAAGCGATGACTGTCGAACAAAACAACATCAACATTAACGAAAGCGTGCGTCTTTCAATATGATCGTTGACTGGGCACGGCGTAGTAGGCCTGAGACTGGACTTCCTTTTGAATCACCCCGTAACCGTCGGTGCTGCTGCTGCGCCGGCGCGTTAGCGACACACTCTGGCGTCGATTGAGCCGTTCGAGACGCTTCGCCTCGAAGCGTTTCGCAAGTCGACATGACGGAATGCACGTGCAGCACCAGTAAGTGACGGCTAAAAGAGGAATTGAGGTTGTTGGGCTTCTTCTGGGCCCGAGGTTAAGGCTAAAACGTCGAAACTCTCGTCGCCAGGAGCGAGAGTCGATGTGCGGTCGGGTCAGGGTGAGCGTGGCTAGGGTTTAGTTAAGATTACTGTCCTTGCTAGACCTATGGTTTTTTAATTCAAAGTTTAGAACGGCTGCAGACGAGGACAGCAAGTTTCGGACTAAATTCTGCGAAAATGCTGATAACAATTAATTAATTAATTGAAAGCTAGTTATCTCCCACAAATTTTGGTATTAGGCGTTTGCGAAATAGAATTAGTAACCCGGCTAATTTACCGTATTTTTCGAGTAAGCGGTTCCGTTTCTCGTAATTCACGTTGAAAATTATTCAAAATCCTCAAAAGTTTTTTTCGCATCCCTATGACTAGTCTTGCCCCAGAGATTAGTTGCTTTTCGCGTTATTTGTCGACTCCGATTCTTAAATGGACGTCCCATAAGTTGTGCTTTGCAAGAATTTGAGGAGGCCCTAATCGACGGGGCCTCTATTTAAGAGGGGTAGGGGTCTCTAGTAAAACAAATGCGTACCTGCCAGTATCAGCAGTCCCGCGAGAACGATGGCAATGAACCAGCCGACGCCGATCGGTAACACGCAGCAGCCGCCGTAGTAGAACCCATTCCTGTCTTCCTGGCAGCAGTAACGCGACAGAAACGACTCATCGGGTCGAGGGCAGAACTGGGGATAGCCTGAAGCGCATTCGTCGGATAACGGGCTGAAAGTGGCGGCTTAAAGTGCGTACCTAACCCAGCCGGACAGAAGTTCACGCTGCTGTCCGCATAGCCGTAGGCGCCGTTCCCATAGTTGCTGACGCTGTGCCCTCCATAGCCGCCGTATCCGCGAGCATAGGCCATCGGCTAGCGAATATTGTTCTTGGTTTTATTACGTGCGCAAGTGGTTACAAGAGGCTAAAGAGAGATGTATGTCACCAATCAGTAGCTAGTCCATGAAAAGTTCTACGCACAAGCTCAGTGGCGTAAATTGGGGGGGGCCTCCACCTCGCCGGGCCGAAGGTCCGGTGAGGTATACGAACTACTGAATCAAATAACATACTGTTGAAACAACAAATGTGTCCGTTTCCTACAAGTAACCCTTGATACCGGCGTCGGCCGCTAATTTCCAACCTAATGCCACACTGTAATGATGGCATTTTATACCTTGCAATTGCAAAGTGTGTTGGGTAAGAACGCACATTTCCGAATAGGAAAAGCTTTTCAAACAAACGCCAAAGAGACTGAAAATAACTGCCTCCGATAAGGGGCCCTCTATGCATGAGCGTTGGAAATAGTGGCCCTAACAGAAATCGTCGGATGCGTACTCTTTGATTTGGAATCGCACGCCACGTCACCCAGCGAGATTGCATGTACTTAGTATGATCTTTTTGGTGGCAGTGAACGCACCGGACACTAATGAAATCGTGAATCCACATGCGACATAAATACACAGTGGGTTCTTGGAGTAAAACTTATTGCAGGGTGTGTTCCTCCCAATTCCCCCATTTAAGACATGCTAGACGGCTTAGTTTGGGACCTGTCTGGAGGTGGTCAGGGCAGTCACATGGCACGCCAAACATAAAGCGGAGGTGAATCATCGCCGACGACGGGTCGACCGGCCGCCAGCAACATGTTCGAAGCGAAAAGCAATCGAATCCTTCCCTCCCGGGCGAGAGGGGACCACATTGTCCACGGAATTTCGCCCTCACCTGGACCTTTCACATGGCGCTGCGCGGCCAGTGCTTGCAGCGCTGTGGACGACGATTTGTTGACACAGCGCGGCAACCCGCGACGCGCACCCTTTGCATTTCTTGCGCTCTCGGGGAAACTCGGCCTTCCCTCCCGGCTCTCGAGGGAAATCTGCGCGGTCGGGAAGGCGCCCTCGGGAAGCCGACGGTTGTCCGGCCGGTCCCCGCCAGGTAGCGGTGAATATTTCGGCCCGCGCGGCGGTCACGCGCTTATTTTTAGCCCACAGCGAGGAAGTAAACAGAGCTTTTCGTGGAGGGGATTTTGCGCGAAAGCGACCGCGCATGATTGTCAGATCGTTGTCTGCTGCACAGCGAGTCAATAAAGACAGATCTTCGGCGGGTTGTTTGCGGAACTGGACGGAGTGCGCTACCGTCAATGTTTTCTTACCGCTAATTTGCAGGTGTTTTGTTTCCCCGAATTGTCACTATAGCGAGTTTAGTGAACTCTCCCAGCCTTCTTAGTAGGGTGTAAACTTCGTCGAGCAAGATGGTTCAGAATTTTTGAGGAAAACCAGAACAGTTCACGACGTCTATCCGGTCACCTGTTTTGATTTTCCTTTTTTTGCCCCTGAGCAAAAATGAAAAATTTTCAGGATATTTTCCAAAATTTTTTCTAACTAACACCGTTCCATCGACGCTTCCTTCGGCACCTTCGTTGCTAGAAGAAGAGTCGTGCTGGCTCCGGACTGCGTTTGCGTTGCCCCTCGTTAATTTTGCGAAAATGTCCTGCGAATGCGCAACCTCATCAAGGAAACAGCGATTCGGTTGGACGCTCAGCAATGTCTGACGGCGACGATCGGCGCAAACTGGCTCTAAGACTGACCTTTTTGTTATATTTTAGTCCTTCCTTTACGCCCTGCCTCATTCAGTGTCTGTTTTCATAGCCCTGATGATCGGACCAGCTTTTAACATATGAGATGTGCTTTAAATATGACTTTCAGCGGAATTTTGTGCAGAATTTCCTTTAGTGCTATGGCTGTTTTTTCCAATCCGCTAATTTCCGGTTTATATAGCTACCTATCACTGGTTCTTTAGATTCCGGTTCAACTCGCCGCTATTTCGTATCCCAGCCGGGTCGTTCCGTCGTATCGGAACCAGACCTTTTCTAGCATGCACAGATTAGACCGTTGAGAGCCCTGTTTCTCACAAACATAAAGCTTGGGAACACGGACCACCAGGGCCGTAGGCAGGATTTCAGGATGGGGTGGAGGTCGGGTCCATGGGGGACCCCTAAAATGTGTCAAAATGGGGTCAAAATGGCCTCAAATCACTAAAATAACGTTAAAAATGGCATATTTAGCCTTTATTCTTTGTTTTAGACCTATTTTATCTTAATTTTTTACCAACTTTTAAAAAAAATTTCGTCACCAAAGGGTCCCCCCTTACTCTATCGGCGGCATTCGGCCGCCG
>JNEY01000120.1:214959-231035 GCA_020875895.1 Aphelenchus avenae | reverse complement strand
GCTCCGAAATGGATTAAAACTGGCTCACAATGGCCTGAAACTGGCGAAACAGACTTGCAAGTGGCGTCTTTAGACTACCTATATTAAGTAATAAAGAAACTTTTACCTTGAAACTTACTATCATTCTAAAAGTTTCCACTAGCAGCCCCCCCCCTACGCTACCCGCCAAATACAAACTTGGACTTTAGGCTTAGAGGTGTTTAAGAACTACACTTAACTTATCAGACGCTCAACTTAGCTTACTATCTAGGACCCACGCCGGCAAAGAATAAATGCAACTAGGAAAGGTCTCTAGGCTAAAACTGACTGAGACATGCTCTGCGGTAGAAGAGTATTTAGCTGGCTCGATGAGACACCAGTGACATCGTGTGCACTGACACTGCTGTCAGCTGCCGAAGCATTGGCGCTACTATGTCTCGTTGAATAATCATGGAAATCGGACGCTAAAGACGCGAGGAACATAAGCTTCAAGTCAATCTAAGTGCGCTCGAAGGGAAATACCGAGCGTGAAATCGCGCAAACTTGTTGTCATGTTATCATTCGCGTGTCCTTTTATGGTGATCGACGGTTGTTTACTTCACGCACTCATCCTTCGCGGGTGTTTGTTGACTTCGTGTTTACGTCTGGAAAACAGGCTCGAGAAAACGGTACTCCGGACGACCCGGCCAGTGCACTTTGTTCATGTGATATCAGTGCGGTGAGAAAGGAGGAAGGTCCATGGGTGTAAGTCCACTCGTCAGACGAACGTCCAAAACGCAAAACAGAGAAAAACAAAGACCGCACCCACAATCTGCGACGGTTTTTACGTAGTGTTTTCCTTGAAGCGCTGGGCTATGTCTATGACTATGAACAAAGCTCCTCCAAAACACGCCCACTTTTCCGTCGTCGGAAAATAAACAAGGGCTCTGTCCAAAGCCGTTTTAGTTTTTAGGGTAAAATACACGGTTAAGAAGCCGATCACAGACTTTTTTTGTACCGTCCGTAAGCGCTAGCGTTAGTCTGCCGCATGTAGGATGAGGATTACTGATTCAAACCGTTCATCAAGATATGAAAATTGATTCGGAAATGCCGTCTTTAATACTTATTACTTATTACCTTTAGGAAACAGGACTTTCAGAAGCGATTGTCAAGTATAACTTTACGACAGAAGGACCCAAGCCCGTGAAATGACAGTTCGTGTTGGTTAAAATGGGGTCGAGCTAGAGGGTAGTAGGGCTTTGCAGAACGCAAATAAGAATGGGTCGTTTGATTTTTCGATTTCTTAACTAACCAGCGATCTGAGTGTCTGTTCTTCATCCTCGTAGAATAAAGCAAAGGATTCCCGCAGCACGTACCAAGCAGGACATTTCAATGGACCTTCGTGTCGAGACGATGAAACATTCCGAACCTATGGTAGACGGCACTATTTTATACAACTTTTATCGCATATTTAATTTAAACAGTCTAACCGCCAACGGGTCTGGAACGGAACAATTTCAGCGCAGAGTGTACGAAGCTGGCTAGTAGCGACAGAATGTTCCAGACCTAGAAAGCAAGTAATTTCTTCGTGAGATTCTTAAGTCGTGCATAGCCCATGCTGTCTTGCGTGTCGATCTCGACAAGCTCTCGCATGTCTTCCTTGGTGAGGAACTTCAGGACGCGATCCTAGAGAATACGGCTTTCCAGAACTATGGCAGCCGTCGTAACTAACCTCAAGGGCAGCGTCTTGGAGACGTTACCGCGCAATCACAAACCCGCTATGGTAAATCAAGTAACCAAGGAAATTTGAGGAAAAGAATCTCAAGCATTTTTATTTTTGTTTTTACACAACCAACGGTAATACTGAAAAGGTGTGCAATTTATCAACGGAAAGTAGAACACAACCTGGATTGAGTTGTTTTCGGATCACAGTCTCATGCAATTTCAATACGTATGAGTCCCATAGAATCTTACGCAAACTGAGTGCGACGGGACTTTTCCATAAAAAATAATCCACATTTATGTGAGAACAGAGCAATAAGTAGAGGCCAACAGAAGTAGAAGCCAACACAAATTAACTCAGCGAAATGCACTCAATGTTTGATCTCGAAGACAATCTTCCCGTTGCCGTAAGTCACTGCCCAGCGGCGGCCGCTAACACTTCTGAAGCGCAGGTTGAGCTCGGCTAGGCCGCCCTGCTTGTAAGCCTGCAGAGCGTCGGTGTCTTGAAGAAGCACCCCTGACCGGATGTCCAGAGTGAGATTATGCCGACAGTCGGTGACTTCCGCCTTCTAAACGAGTAACGAGTTGTAGTGACGAAACCCGTGAGACTGACGGAAATGGAAGGAACTAGTCTCGACTGCTTACCTCTATCCACCGCTGCAGGAAGTCGTTCTTCAGGGTCTTTTTATAGAAGCACACGTACAGTGATCTCTCTCGCATAGCGTACTGGTCGTCGCATACGCCAAAGGAGAACTCCAGCAGAGCTTCCTCGACGACAGCGATGTCGCATTTGCCGAAAGTAACGTCGCGGGGAACCGGCACATTTGAAACCAGAGATACTCCGATCTTGAAGCAGGTGCGAATTAGGCAGTTTTGCAGGATTGCGTCTTTCCTATCCGCGACGATCATCGCCCTTTTCAGCTCGGCGAACGAACGCAGCGCTCGGAGGACCCTGTCGTGCGGAATATCGTCAGGAACTGTCCGATTTCCGAAACGCAAGTCCTTCAGGGAGATGGTCGGAGCGCTAAGTGCCAGCGAGTCGAAGAATTCTACGCTCAGGGCCCCCGTTCCGTAGAGCTCGAGGCTCTCCACACGCGAAGACCGGCAGGCGTTGAGGAGAAGCGTCGTCGCAGCGGGCTCGTCGTCGACGCCGGTGGGAAGACGCGTCAACTTCTTCGCGCCGACTTCGCCCATGAGGAGCACGAACTGACGCTGGACACCGCTATGCGACAACTTGGCGCTCCACAAAAGCCTCAGGCACACCATCGTGAGCTTCTTCACGACGATCGCATTAAAGCGCTTGCATAAGAGCTGCAGCGTGTCGAGCTCTTTGCGACGAAGGAACTGGAAGACGTCGATGATCGTGTCGCTGACAGCGAGCACCGAAATGCCCTAAAGCATGTCGATTAGTTTTGATGCGAGTCTTAAGTCGATTCGTAACGTCATAGAGGTCCTTTACACTACAATGTGGATTCTATGGGGTTCAGAGAATGCTCCCGTTTACGATTGCGATACGATAGCGAGCGGTGTACGCATGTTCAAAATGCATCAGGAATCCGCATGGCAAGTAAGATGGGGACATTTGTCAACGAACTAACAACCAACAAACTAACTGACAAAGAGGTGAATTCAAGCATGGGAAACCCGAAAATAAAATCATTTCAAAGTCGTCTTCCGCGGTCGGTGAGGGTCTGCTTACATGCGATTGCGAGCCAACTATTGCATGTGTTGCTTCGAAAGTAGGCGTCTTTGGAAGGCGTGTTGGAAAATAAGGTCCGAAAACGGGGCTACTCGAAATAGTGCATGCTAAGAACAAGCGTATCTGCTGGGTACAGGTCAGGGGCGTACCGGACCAAACATTTGGGGGGCGCGTAGGGGTAAGGGGGGACCCTAACCCATATTTCCGGCGCCGGCCGGAGGCCGACGTGGAAAAATGCCTTGGTCTCCCCTTTGGTACATTTCTGGGATTGTCCGGTAAAGCACCTTTGGCGTGTCCAAACCGCCCTTTCGGTTGGTTTAAACCCAAATATCCCGCCGCAGGCGCCGCCAGAGCAAATTTTTGGGCTTTCTAGAGAAAAAATCGTTCAAAATTTTGCCTTCGCAAAGATTTCAGGAGCAATTTTTGGCGTACGACTCGAACATAGACCGCCGCAGGCGTTGCCGGATAGCCCGCCGGATTTTGTGCTTTCTGCGCAAAAATCCGTTCAAATTTTCTTCTGACGAACCTCAGCAGCACTTTTAGGAATGCGGACCTTAATCAGTCCGACGCAGGGGCCGCCAGAGCGGTCTTTAAGGCGTATTTGGCAAAATTCAGTTGAAGTTTTGAACGCGTTCACGGGTTTGCAAGGTGGTTATAAGGTGTCGTAACCTAGAAAAGCCCGCCGCAGGCGAAGTCAACGCTTTTCGATGGAGGAAACTGTCACGTGTGGTGCTCATCACCTACCAATTTTTGCTGCCTAGATTGCTGAGCCTGCAAATCTGACTCACCCGTCGCTTAATGCCGAGAATATTGTTCATCTGACGTTTGCAGTCGGCGACGACAGCAACTGCACGGCCTCGAGCGGCGACATCTCGGCACGGGAGCTCCATCAGGGCGAGCGTTGCAGCGTTTAGCGAAGATACCATAGTACGGAGCACTTCTTCCGGAACGAGGACGTTGGCAGATCGCTTAGCAGGCACAGCGATCGCGGAAGCGTCCGACTTGCGCTTGCTGCCGGCCTTGTTCATGGTGACGAGTTGGTTTTTAGGGGGTTGAATAATGAAAGCCGGAAAGGTTGAGTGAAACGTTGTGAAAGGGAGCGGGAATTTATGCGGCTCTAACACAGCTGTCTGCTGCAGGTCAGGAAACAAAAAGTGGCGGTACGTGCATTTCCCAGCGCAGTACCCCTTTCAACGGCCGAAATCTTTCGTTTGAAATCGATGAAGTAAAGAGGACCGGAAAACAATCGTAAACTTCGCATAAAAGTTCAAAACCAAAATCAAAGAGCGACTAAAGTCATGCTGTTGACGGTTGATGAAACCCACTAAGCGTCAGAGAACGCACGAGAGCTGGGAGCATTTGGTCAAGCATCTAACGCCAGCCTCTCATGGCTGGGGTCTCAACGCTACTGAGTGACGGATCTCTTGTATCAGAAGGACGCTCCGGAACATGCAAGATCATTGTATTTCGGGAAGGAGTTGCGCCGCCGACGATTCATGTGGCACGAATGGAGGAGGGGAACGTCACTCAAGCCAAATCATTACAGTGCAGAAATTATTGTACGCAACATTGCAGCGACATCTTAACCTGTTTCACCGCATTTCCAAGCAGACAGAACCTGCGAACCTTCTCGCACCTTCCTCTATGTCCCGCGATCATATCCTCACCACCGCTGCACGGCCGTACTTATAGGCTCAATCTATACTATCACGTATTTTCTGTCGCTCCTGCATGACGTGTGTGCACTAGAGATCGACATTTACCCCCCCCCCTCCCCCCCCCCCGTGCCGTACCCGTACCCGTACCCGTACTGAAAATACGGCCCGTACCCGTACCCGTACTGCAGTCAAAAATTCGCCCCAATCACGCTATCACTCAACAAAAAGGATAAAAACGGAATTCGTATGGGTAACATGTTGCACATAGATCTTATTCGTAATCGAAAATGAGACCTTTTCCTTCAAAAAAATTTGCTATTTTTGCCTTTTTTCTCAAAAAGTTTTCAAATTTTCTTCAGATCTTGTCACCAAAGGGTCCCCCCTTACCAAAAAATACGGGTAGGGGGACGGCCCGTATTTTGGGACCCCCCCCCCATGGCGCACCCGTACCCGTGTTTATACGGGTACGGGTACGGGCCGTAGTACGGCACGGGTGTCGATCTCTAGTGTGCACCTATCATCAGGCACGACTCCATGCCAGGACCGGGCACTTTTTGAGAGTACCAGGACCAGGACCTAGACCCCCAGGACTACAGAACCTGGACCGGACCAGGACATGCGCAGTCCTAGCATGCGTGTCAAGCTTGTAAGACATGAAGCGTGCGAGGACATAGCTGACTTTGCAAAGGTCACCCAAATCCGGATCCGGATAAAAAGAAAATGCTTCTAGCTTGCAACAAGCAAGCTTCTGCGGTGCCATTTAGTACGCATGATAACACGATGCACCTCGTACGCTTCCTAATTGTATGATGTGATGTATGTTTGATGTATGATTGTGCCCTTATGCTCGCTCGATAAATTTTACAGAAGTAATACGGGAAATTATACGAATCAAAACCATATTTCTTTAATTAAATCCATTGTTTCAAATTAATAAACTAAAACCGAGATTATAAAATAAATTCAGAATACCAAAATTATATGGGACCCTCTCCTTCCAACCAATTAGAAGCCTTCCTCACGCGAGCCTAAGAAAATCGAGTTATTTTCGTTCACGAGCCAGCGCATAGAGTGATCTTTAGCTTTATTAGGTAAGGGATTTATCCGAGTAAGTACACATGATCTTCTCAGTGGTTACAGACTGAGCATCGATTCACAATGCGGGCTTGGCTTTAGCGCGCCTTTCCCTCGAACTCCTGACTCTTGAGCTCCTCGTGGTGGCGCTCCTCTTGCTTGAATTCTCCTCCTTTCTGCTGCTGCTGCTGATGTTCTTCGAACTTCTGGCCCTGTTGTGCCTGGCCCGTCGCCTGGAATCCCTTGACTTCGGCCTCTCGCGAGACGAACACGTTCTGCTGCGTGTCCTGGATCACCTGACCGGTGGTCACCGTCTGCTGGCGGACCTCCGTCGTCTGGTGGACGTTGTAGGGCACCTCAGTGACCGTCATCGACGACACCTCCTGCTGCATCTTCTGACCTGCTTCCATCATCTTTTGGGCTAAAACAGAATATGAAAAGGACCGAAAACTTAAGGAGGAGTGCTAAGTTGGGGGGAGGGCTACCACTAATCCAGGGAAAGCCGACAAGCTCGCAGATGCGCGGCAACCCCTGACCCTCTTCAAAATTTCGGCCAAAAGCAGCCTTCATAGCATGGATTGCGCTCGCTTTCAAGCCGTTCGGTCCTAGCAACCGCGAGGTTCCTCGCAGCAGAGTTAAAACAATGTAAGAGACCTTAAGCCGCTAAGCCTAAGAACCTCCTTTAACTGAGGTCAGGTGGATCTTTTAACTTCAATTGCCGCGTTGCCGCAGCCTAGTCCGGATGTTAAGAGGGCGACTAGTAGCAGGGCTACTGTCAAGTAATGCAGCACACGTTTTACGTCACAAGGTTTATGCACAGAACGCACGCAAGACAAAGATAACGACGTCTCTACTACGCCGGAGGGGCCCCTTCCCGCAAGGAAGGTGATCAAGCTTATATAGGTTTCTTTCTGCGCGCTGCTTCTCCGCTTCGCTAGCACCAGCGGCCGCCTTCTACGCTGCTCGTTGGTGACTAAATACTTTCGGTTTACTACGTGCATGCGTTTCCTGAAGCGGTGCCTACGCAAGCCTGCGGCTGATCCTCGCGTAGGCTTCGCGGAAGCCTGCATTCTGTCCATGCGATCCCGGCGGTAGCCGCCCGGGGACGAAGCCAGGACGGCGTAAGCGCGCTATGTTTATGCGGGCGGCCACGAGCCGAAGTGCAAAAATTCCTCCCGAATGGTTTCCGAACGCTTCCGGACGACCTTCGGACCTAACGAAACCTGCAGAGCACGAAAGACACTGAAAGACCTAGTCTAGGGCCTACGGAATTGTCTAGTCTTAGTGTCCCGGCGTCCGTCACAACAATCTAGTCTTTTATAGCCCAAACTTTTGGGCAATTGGGGTCCGTTTGATACCCCCCGACTCCTGGAAACTCCAAAACTGTGTGTGCCTCCGAAATTTCATTCTAATTTTGTCAATAAACTCTCCTTATTACAAGGCTTTAACGTGCAGTTTAATTAGTTAGCGCTAAAAATTGGGCTCAGCCGGTGATCGAAACCGGGGCCTCTCGCACCCAAAGCGAGAATCATACCACTAGACCACTGAGCCGACGTTTATCCGTGCGCGAGGCGCGGAGAAGAAAAGCGACTTGCGCAATGACCTTGCACGTCGTTGACAACGCGGGCCAATAGGTAGACTGACGGGTGTGCTCAGACGTCGTTCATCTCATCTTTTTCGGACCAGGACATTTCGCGTTGCAGTCTGATAGGACAGACGATAGACCAGACATAAATGTACCTATGTAACCGTTCAGGTGGTACGGCCGTGCCGTACTATCGGTACGGAGTACGGTACGGGTGGGTCAAGCCAGTACGGGGAACGGACGACTGCACTTTGCCTATATTTAGCACTACTACGGTCCGTACTAGTACCGAACCATACGGCATCCCGTGCTGCCGTAGCATACCGTGCTGTATGAGTGGGTCAGAACAGTACGGTACGGATGGGTCGGCCGGTCGGTCAATCTGGTACGGAGTTTGGTACGGCGCTGGTGAGTACGGTACGAAGTACGGGAAGTACGGGACGGGTGCCGATTTTACTTCCACTCCTCGGTGGCAACTGGAGGGGATTTGACTCTTGATCACACACTAGTATGCCCGAACAGATCCGGCCTCCCTCCGAGGATATCTCGGAATGATTTTAAGTTTTTGTTTTCCCAACGGCATCGTTGTAACTGGAATTCGGATCGGAAAAAGCTGTCGGCTTTCGAAATCGGAATAAATTTTACAAGAACCGAGACCTCTTTTCTCAAGTTTTTGTTTTCCCAACGGCATCGTTGTAACTGGAATTCGGATCGGAAAAAGCTGTCGGCTTTCGAAATCGGAATAAATCTCGCAAGAACCGACCACATTTGTTCGCCAGACTTGAAGTCTTGCAAAAAGCCTCAGCTGCAAGCGATACAAGCGTCCACACGAATACCGTGATAACTATAGTCTAAGCTAAGTAAAGCGCAACTAGCCGTGCGTACCTGCCATCGCGAGCTTCTCCTGGCCCTCGATCTGCTGCATCAGCGCCTCCTCCGTGATCCGATTCGCCTGCTCAGCCATTGCGGCAGCTGCGGCCTGAGCCTTTTGGGCTTTCTTCATCTGCTCCTCCGTCTGCTCAAGGATCTTCTCGCCTTCCTGGCGGAGCTCCTTCGCCCGACGCTCGGCCTCCTCGACGGTTGCGCACTCGCCTTCATTGCGCACTTCGATGGTGGCGGAGGTCTGCAGGGTCTGGTCGTTGGCGTGTTGCGCTGCGTGCATCGACATGTTTGTTAAGTGACGGTGATTTACTCTGGGTGAGGGACTAAAAGGAACTTGTTGACGTCTGCGAAATTCTACGACGTTTCACGCGCTCGGTCACGCGTTCTTGTTTTCGCAGTTAAGACGTCCGAGCGCCTAGAAGGATGGTCAGAAAGCGGTCAGACACGTAGTTGGTAAGCGTGAGAATCAGAATCAGAGGATTTGTTAAAAGGGACGCATTGCAGTCAATGCAGTCAATTACCTGTGCTTGCAAGCTTAAAATCCGAATCCACATCGAATATGTATAATTTCTGAATCGGAATCGAGGATCGGAAGACGTCGGAAAAACCTTCTCTTTGGACAGGTGAATTTTTGTTAATTTCCGTTTTGCATTTTTAGAGTTATAATCGATAAGTAAACTGGCATGGGACATCGGTTATTTTTTCTAATCGGTATCGAGCGTATTAAGCGTTTAAAACTTCGGTATCCGATCGGTACCGGAATCGTCCTAGACCTGACAGGTGTCAGCCCCCTCCACGTAAGTAGTTATTTTTCTAGGTGGATCCATACTGCACGTGCAGAAGCACAAAAATCGGTCTATCATCATCTCTGTCTTCTTCAACACATGAATTCTAGGCCTCTGTAGGCCGGAAAGGGGGGGGGGACAATACAGCTTTTTTCGGATGCCCGATTAAGATATTTCTTGTTCGGAAAGCGGGCGCTTCTCCTACTGGCCCTATCTCGGAATAAAGCCGAAGCATTCCAGAACGCCCCTGGTACTACCCGAAAGCTCGTTTTGAGCAACTAGAGTAAAAAATAGGGAAATGGGAACTGAGTTGTACAGGAAACTACGAAAAAGGGACATGTCAATTACCAGCCGGTTTCCACTGCCGATGAACAGCTTCAGTACCGTCGCAATTGCCGACCGATTTATACCCTCATGCCTGTTTACATCATCGCCCATTTGTTGTTGTTGTTTTGGCTGATAATTTCCTTTCTCGTCGTCGTCGGTCGTCTGATCGCCGCCGGCGCCCGGTGCACGCGAACCTTCGACGACGCCCACTTCGGAAAGCGGTCAAGGTCCAACAGTCCGTGTTTACGTTCGGTCCAAACGAGTTCCGTTAGCGTCATCTCGAGTTCTCGAAAGGAGAACGAGTCAAGCGAAAGGAACATGAGGCTCGTTTAACCTTCTTCTATTACGGAGCAGTAGAGTAACGAATGGGATAAGGCTAGAAAACCTCGCAGAAACAACGTCGGCCGTAAATGGCCCTAGGCAAAACCATTTTGTCGAAAAAATTAGGAAGGTAGAATCTTAGGCTCTTCACGTGCGAGTGCGGAAATTTGCGAAGTAACGGATAAACGGACGTGTACGTTAGCGTTGAGTGCTCATTACGAGCTGGGAAAATTCGGATTCGGCTTCGAATTCGATGTTTTTTTGTGCTTCGGTCTTGGATATCAGATTCGGTCCAAACGAACCGAGCCTTTTTGGTTGTCTGCTCGGGCTCGCCGTAAGCGTCATCAACCGAAATTTTGTGCAACTAATGAAACTTTTACTGAACAACTGCATTGGTGACGCCTGGCGGCGAACATTTTGCCGATAGGGTAATGGGAGACGCTTTGGTGAATGATTTTTTTGAAGTAGTCACAAGGTGCTCTACAAAGCCTCCATGCAGATCGTAAACCGTCTTGTACAGGCGAATATTAATCTAGGAACAAGCTGTTTAACGGACCGAGTCCTGCGGGGATGACGAAATTTTGCGCTGAGGGTCGAGTCAGGCAAGGGTCTCCTTTCCCGTCCGCTCCTCCCACAGGGCCCGGCTCTCAGTTCAGTGAACTAGCAAGTTCAGTGAAACGGAATATTCTCGATGACCTGAAATGAACTGAACTGGAGCTCGCGTTCGGTTCAGTTCGATTTACAGAAGTTCACTGAACTCGGCGGTTCAGCAGAACACTGAAGCTGGAGTATTTATTAACACACGACATGCATCCAGTTCAATAAATGGGGTTAAGAAAACTGTGGCTGTGGAACGCAACTGTGTGCCACACCAGTCGGAATAGTCGCTCCAGTCACTGTCGGGATCGCCGCTGAAACCTGGCGCGTTCTCGATCTCCAGTGACTTTTTGCCTTCCTCGTGGTCGAAGCCTATCGGCGGGTCAATGATGCGGTAAGCGACGTCGTACACACGGTGGCGGAACAAATCGGACGAGTAGAATTCCTCTACTCGGTCCGCGTACTCGTCCATGTTCAGGTTGTCGCTGATGAACGGTGAGAGGTATAGAGAATAAGAGCCCATCGTCGAGTAGTTCGAGGCCTTGTTCTCCTTCTCGAGCTGAATAAGAAATGGCTTTGGTAAGTACGCGAAATACTAGGCAAGCGGGAAACCCTCAGGAACGTGAAGATCAGAGTTCGTGCGGGAACAGGTTCAACATTAGCTACCATAGACCTTCCGTGAAGCATGATGGAGGGGGGAGGGAAAATTTCCCACTGGTCTGAACATCAAGGCTGTGAAACGATATGCTGTGTGCGTAGGTTAGGGAACACATTTACATACCTCAACAGAACATTTTTTTAGTAGAAATGCCCGCCACAGGCATAACAAGCAAATTTTCACGAAAATCTAGTTAAAAAGTGCATCTGGCGGCAGGTCAAATCTAAGTAACTTGCACTGAAATTTGCCTAGAAAATGCAAAATGATCCAGAAGACTTGCTTAAATCTGAAAAATGAATTCTGTCGCAGCCTTGCTAACATGGTTAAAAGGCCTAGACATGGTTTAAGCGACGCAAGAGGCGTAGTGAGTTTTAGACCGTCGGCCGTTTGCTTTCCGTATTTCATCAAATAATTCCCCCTTGGCAATTTTTCTATAGCGCTCCCGGGTTCGCGGTTGTCAAAAGAAAGACCTGAACTCGATAGATGACGATGCAACAAGAATTCCCAGGACCAGGAATAGTCTAACGAATGTGAAACAATCTTTTGAAAATGTCCTAAAATTTAAAAATTTGTCAAAAATGGACAGTGAAAAATAAATCCCCGGGGGAATTAGTCGAAGACATACGGTAAGTGACTAACCGTGAGTTTCAGAGTGTCTGAATGTTCGCTGACCTTTGATAATCCTTAATTACATACCTCGATCAGACGGATGACGAAGTCCCTCTCCAAGCGCACGCCTTGCAGCGACAGGTTCTTCGAGCGGTCTTCGGGATCATCCCCGGAAAGAATCAGGACTACTCCGTCTCCGACATCATCGAAGAAATGCGCATCGCGTGGCTTTGGGCCGGAGAGGAACGCGAATATTCCTTCCTCGGTGACGGCGAAAAACTCCGCGTCGCATGGCTTTTCGTGGACTGTAACGTCGGTCAGGCCCTTCTATGGCGCATTTGCGCAGGTAGACGTCCGTGATGAAGCTGTGAGGAGTGCGGCAGTCGCAAATGGTTAGATAGATGAGGTAGGGCACGGAGAAAACGGCGTCGTGGAAGGCACTGGCCGCGTCGTCGCGGAAGTCGATGGAGTCGAATTCGAGAATAACAACTTCTTGCGACGACTCTAGCGCACTGATGACGTCGCAAACTACGGTGAAGTCGACGCCAGCGAAAGTCAGCTTGTTGACGTATGCGTGCCGAAGACCGTTCGTGAAGAATGCGAGTAGGGTAGCCGCGATGTCTCCCTCTTTCTCAAGTTTGATACTCGACAGGTATCGTTCCGCAGGGCACTCGAAACTGAGCTTGTTCGAGTAGAGATGCGCAAACCAGATTTTCCGAAGCACCTCGCTCTTTCCGATCTCGTCAGTGAGCGCTCTTCAGACGAGAGAAAGCGTATCCAAGTCGCGTCGAGAAAGCCACGGAAGTGCGTGTTCCAGAAGGCAAGTCTTCTGCTAAACAACTGTTGAAAGCGATACACATTCGATGAGATAAGCCGTCTAAAACGGCAAAATTTGCTTGGATTTTGGCCAAAACGCAGTCCAAAACCCGTAAATCAAGTGGACCTTCTTTCTGGACGCTCCCTTTGCTTTTTTCCCAAACTTATTTGCCTTACGACAATGCAGTTCCAAGAGAGGTGTTAGCATATGCCAGCGGAATTTTAGGGAAATGTATAGCATAAAAATGTCCCTTCTCGCTATCCGCAGGTAAGCCTACGCTATACCTACTTAGGGCGTTCACCAGGATTTGCTATAGGCGGAGTCACAGAAGAAAACAGGAAGAAAGCTTGCCTCAGTAAATGCACCACGTCCTGCTTACAAGTCAGTTTGCCAGTGCTGCCTTTGCCTCGTACCTGCTGTGCCTGTGCCGGAGATTCGGTGGGTTGACGCTTTGTAGCGACATGAGACGCAGGCGACGACATCTTAAGCGTTGTAAAATGCAAAGTTAGCCGCAGAAATGAACTGCACGCTCGCTACAGACGAAATTGGAAAGCTACAGCCATTTTATAGGCTCTCTGGTCGCTAATGCAGGCCCTGGGTCAGTGGGTTTCGCATGAGCTAGGGGTTGGCTTCCCACATATGTCGAACTTCAATAGGGCCTGAATGTTTGGAAGAGCAAAATCCCGACGTCTATGGGGAAAAGTACGACGGGAATGGTCAATAACGGTTCAGAAATGCTCACTTATTGGTTTTTCTCTCCCCCTGGGTTCGCTCCGACTGGTGCTCCTCGGAGCCTGTCCGGTGTTTCGGCTTTCACCACACGGTTTGGCTCTCTCTCGCTCAAAAACAGTGTGACCTTGGGCGATATAGAAGCGTATCAAAGGCCTGGGTATTTGTGCAGTTCGACCGAAACTGCGTACATATTTGACGAACCGAGTAAACTTTGTTCTGCTGTCGTAATGCTACCAAAACTCGAGCTCGTCGTCCTCGATTGCCTCGACCACAGGGCGCTCAAAAGATTGCAAATGCACCGAGATACCGGCGTGACCTCGCTATCGCCATGCACGCAGCCTAGCTCCTCCAGGCATTTACGAAGTGGCTGTAAATGCATCCAGTGTTTATACAATAGGAAAAATGCGGAAGATATAGTCCTACAAATTGCCTTTTTAAATGGTTTATCGCATGCCACTTAAATGGTTTATCGCATGCCACCTAACTTTGGAGCCCCTTTGGAGGCATTCGAAATTGTTGGGCTTCTAATTGGGAGCCGTTCTCAACTTCGGAAAGCTAAGAGAAATATTCCGAACCTACAAAAGTTCTACAAAGATGGAGAACACGAGGAATGTTCTGGGGAGCACTCTTCGGATGCATCTTTTTACTTCGTCCTCGTACAAAGTGTGCCGCAAGGTTCGCGAAATTTTGCTTCGCAGAATTTCAAAGCCGGCTCAAGATTAGGTGAAATACGGTAATCTTTTGGCACCTTCATACCATTCGCCATCGTGGATTGTGGATGGCGATGCCTACGTTCAGTTGCTGGAAAGCAACGATCGGCTTTGTGCCGCCAGTCGTGGGGGACGCACACGTACTTTCCGTCGCGTTAACAACGCCTTTATCCATCGACTGAGGCTAGGCTTTGACCCAGAAGACACCCCTCGTCCCTACCATCTGCGGGCGAACGCCAATGACCTCCAGAGCCCTTCATATCTAGGACAGAGATGTGGACATCGACTACGACCTGGTCAATTTTCTGGGTGTCCACCTCAAGCCGCAGATCTACGAGACGTCGACGGGGCCCGAGCTTTGTGCGCATTATGTCACAAAGATGAAACATATCACACGTTTTATGGAGGGTGGGACATAAAATGTCCCGCCGCAGCGATACCAACGAAATTTTAGTCAAATATTTGGCAAATATAGTGAAAAGCTCACTATTCACTCTATGTGGTGTTTTGCTCTTGCTGTAACTTGCAGCAAAGTATCCCTGATTCGCTTAAAAAGTGGAATCAATAACGCCAAACATTTATTCCTTGTACGAGCAAACATGAAGAAGTTCGAGTGTCCACGATTTCAGCGAGCTTATCGTGTGTTCTTTAGTCGACGCCTGCATCCATCGGGGAAACGCAGTCGGCATTGCACGATGACGAAAACTCTAGAAAATCACTTGTCGAACACACAACGTTGCTCTTCTCGGCCACTATAAACGCTGTCGACGTGCTAGAGTGTATACCACGCACTAGATCCTCGAGGTCCGTTGCCGTGATGCATCGCTTTTGGTAGGGGTCGATGACCAAAGCGACGTCCTTGACAAACCACGTCGTGTTTACGCTTTCGTTCGCTAAACATTTTCTCTACGTACGCCGACGTTTAGGTCGCAGGGCTATCGGCACATTTAGTTTTTTAGAAAAGGGGAAGAATCTTAGTTTGACGACATTCCACGGCGATCGGAGCGGCCCAAAATCGCCCGGTACCTTTGGGGATATTACACCATGAACACCGTTCACAATTGAACGTAAAATTCAACAACGTTTCAAATCGGTATCCTTCGAAATTGCTTTAGCATCGCTTGAAGGCGGACTATAGTCGCCGCGCATTTTCGGAAACTGCCCGATATTCACACCCTGTCGAGCTTTTTATAAAGCTCGAATGGAAGCCAAAGTGCCAATTAAAGATAGGCACCCGAACCGTACCGTATGCGGCAAGCATCGTACCCTACTGGCCGTGCTACGGTACGACAGTTTGTTACGGGGTCGGTACGGAACGGGGTCATATTGCAATCGGCTGTACGGTACGGCTTCCCGGTACGTAATAACGAGGACGGGCCGTACACCGTACTGGCCGTGCTACGGTAAGGCAATACGGTATAGAGCGCGACTTTGACCCCACCCCCTCCCCCCGTACCGCTCTCCGTACCGTACTGACTCCTCCCTCCGTACCGTACTCCGTACCGTAGAATACGGTACGGCCCGTATTAAAGCCGTACTACGGCCCGTACTAGTGCATTTTTAACCAGAAAGTCATGCCGTACCGTACTCCGTACTGAGCGTGCCCCCGTACCCTACACCGTACCGTAGAATACGGTACGGAATACGGTACGGCCCGTAGTACGGTACGGCACTCGCGCTCTAATACGGTACAGGGGTGTGAGTACGATCCGGTACGCCTGCCGATTTTTTGGTGCTGATTGCCAGTTGGGTGCAAATTCACTTACACTTTCGGACTATTCCACTAATCGTGTAGCACACTTTGCATGAATTGTTCGAATCGTCATAGACGTAGTGCGACACCGTTCGCTCACTAGTGTACGCGTAGGCGAAGCAGTCCTTGGCTGCCGAAGCTGGCCCCATTGACCGACCGAGAAAAAATCAACATTCCCCCCCCCCCCCC
>JNEY01000120.1:180709-190984 GCA_020875895.1 Aphelenchus avenae | reverse complement strand
GGGGGGGTCAGCACGGGAACGGGGAGCGGCACGGGTGGGTCATACCGAACACTAGTAGAGGGAGGTCATCCACAAAGTCTACGTTGTGGCCCGCATGACTACAGCTCACATGTCGGTGGCCATGCCTCCGATCATAGTCCCACGACATGCTCCTTATCTGTAGCGTCCCTTTTTAGCCCGCTCCCGCCGCGGCCACCCCTGCCGCTCAACCAGCTCCATTGGACCTCTTCGCTGGGGCACCGGCCAGCGCCAACATATCGAACGGTCAAACTGCGGACACAGGTGGCGGCCTAGATGATCTCTTCGGACCGATTGTCTCCGCGCCAACCACGAATGCTTCCTCGGCAACGCCAGCGACGCCGGTATTGCAATCGCAGCCGTCGCTTGACGCGGCCGCGCAGGGCTTGGATGGCTTGTCGCTGGGTGGCGCGGATGCTC
Source organism: Aphelenchus avenae (assembly GCA_020875895.1). NCBI lineage: Eukaryota > Metazoa > Nematoda > Chromadorea > Rhabditida > Aphelenchidae > Aphelenchus > Aphelenchus avenae. The sequence goes on along the minus strand of JNEY01000120.1, from coordinate 190,546 downwards.
AAGGTACGAATTTGCGCATGATCAAGAGATTCTAAGGCTATTTTAGATTCCAAGAAGAGCACGTTCGACATCATGGCTCTCTATGGAAGCGGTCCCAAGGTAAGCAATCGTCCACCTTTCCTGTTATTCCTACCCAACGAACTTTAGATGAGCTCCGGAGCGCCCGTGCAGCAGCCGATTGTTCCACCAGCGTTCGGCACGTACAATGCATTTGGCGGTCAGACAGCGCCCCTCGCGCCGTACAACGCCGCCGCGCCAGCCGCATTTCCGCAGGGGATGACCATGCCCACATTGGGACAGAACGTTGCAGGTATGTACCTGAAATTTAATTTAATTTACCATGTCTCATACGGACGAATTTGTATCAAAATGTTCAAATGCCTTCGCAATATCAATCTTTTAGGTGCCACCGCGATGCACGCATCGTACAACGCCACAGCTGCGCAAGCTAACGCCACACCGCTCTTCCCGACGTCTTCCTCGATGACTAATCTTCCATATGCCGGTGGCGCGGGCGCTGGCGCCACGCCGACTGCGCCCAAGCCTGCGCACGACCCATTCGGGAGTCTCGGCAATGTGCTGCAGATGGGCGGAACCGGAAACTTCTTCGACAGCATACAGCAGCCGCACGCTCCGGTGGCGCAGCCGGCATTTGGTGGCAACATGTTCGGCGGAGCTCCCGCTGCAGCGCCGCAATCTGCTGCGACAACTGCATCGACGAATGCCCACGGCCTGAACGATCTGTTCTTCTGAGTCCATAAATTTCCCCTTCCCGTTTAGCTACCGTCAGGATGGCCACCAATTTCCCGTTCACTGTGATACCTTTCTTCCGTTTCTTCCCGTTCTTCCCGGACCAAAATCCGTTAATGCTTCGCTTAGCTTCCCTTTTTCTTCGCAATGTCCGGTACAACTCTTCGCTCTTTCCTGACTATTTCCCAGTGGGAAGTTTCTCCACTTCTCCGTTCCAACCACCGAAATGACGTCGTCGTTCCGAAAGTGTTGTGCTAATAATAAACGTATCTTATTTAACGACGGTGTCCTTCCGAGTCTTTCAAGGCAGTCGTATTTCGATCCGAAATACGTGGAGAGAGAAGCATGAAGACGCGAATTTGACGTCGATTTCTGTGTATTCGGTGATGTGGCGTTTGTTGAGGAAAATAAAACCTTGGATTTGTTCGAAGGAGGTCACATTGATGGAGGTCGCAAATTACCTCAAATACCGATACATGTGCTTCTTGGTTCATACGTCTCCAAGACCCTTTTTGAAGTGGACGGATGCTTGTATTTTTGCTGAGTAGCCGACGTGACTGAGCCAGCGGACGCTTCAAAGTACACTTAGGTAGTGGCACCGCCTCATTCAAGCTTGGACCTCGTCTAAATTTAAACGTCGGCGACCATACAGGTTACGGCAATACTGTACTATCCTGCCGTACGGAGCGCGGTACGGGCGGGTCATGACAGTACGGTTTACGGCATGGGTGGGGTCGGCCAGTCCAGTCCGGAGTACGGTACGACGCCAGGTTCCTCGATATGTAGCACTAGTACGGCCCGTACTAGTAGCGTACCGTATAGTACAGTACAGAACGGTACGGATGGGGTCAGTACGGTACGAAGCACGGTACGGGGCGCGTCAGTACCGTACGGAGTTCGGTACGGCGTGGGTTACTACGGTACGGATGAGGTCAGTGTACGCTACAGAGTACGGCACGGGTGGCGTCGGTACGGTACGGAGTGCGGCACGGGTGGCGTCGGTACGGTACGGAGTACGGCACGGGTGGCGTCGGTACGGTACGGATTTCGGTACGGGGTGGGTCAGTACGGTACGGAGTTCGGTACGGGGTGGCTCAGTACGATACGGAGTGCGGCACGGGCGGGGTCAGTACGGTACGGAGTTCGGTACGCGGTGGGTCAGTACGGTACGAGGTGGGTTAGTACGGTACGGAGTACGGCACGGGTGGCGTCGGTACGGTACGGAGTACAGGTAAGCGAACAGATCGCCGATCGGTAGTTTAAACTCTCCAGGCGCTTGCCCACCCCTTGTTCCGAACTGGACCTCATTCTGTTCTGAATCCTGTTCGTTTCAAAAAAGACGTAGCACTACTACGTTGTAGTGCAAACGAGCCCTAAAGCTTTTACCAGCTAACGACGGTGCTAGAACCCTCCACCACGCAATCGTTCGTAATCTTACTCTCTAAGCTTAATCCGTGCAGTAGTCGACCACTCCTCTCTTAAGCCGAGGTTTTCCAATGGACAGCTCATCGCTGGGTGAGCTCCTTATACCCTGCCGAATGCTTGCGTCAGCGTGCGTGAAGAAGCACTTTGTTGCCCTAGTAACCTCCCGCGTGAGAAGATTAACGTGGACGAAAAGAAGCTCAATACGGGCCGGAAAGCCAGAAATGTCCATCAAAAGGACTTCCCTTAGACATGGAGCAGGAAAATACATGTCTTTCGAATGAGGAGCACGTCCACTCGTACGAGTATTTTCTTGCTTCTTTACGTGTGTAGGTCTCGAGTGTGAGTGTGTTGAAAAGAGAAACACGTGTCTTTTTCCGCTCTATTGCCGAATATTTTTGCGAGGTGCAAATACCGAAAGCGCTTGTTTTTGGAATGTGTTTCAGACGGGCTTATTCCGTCACCAGTAGTTTCGCTTCGCTTGGTGTTCCCCATTTTAGAAAGAGGGTCTAGGATGTCGGATGAACTTCACGTGTTTTTTGATATGTGCATTGTTCCGGACGTCAATCATGTTTTCGTTGTCACCGACATTAGAATATTTTAGCCAGCTTTGACCCTGCCGCTTGTAGTGAATCCTGACTTTCAACATGAGGAGAAATTAGTGTGTTTCAAATGGTTTTCCGAAGAACTACAACGGCATGAGTGCAGGGCAGTATTTTACTTGTCCGAACGGGAAGACGCCACTTCGTTGCCCTAGTAACGTCGCCACTGATTAGCACTCAGCGCGAGCTAACATTGGCCGGAAATGGCCTCCGTAAGGGACTAATTATCCACCAATGGTACTCATGGCTTGCATCGCGTGTTCACTGCTCTCACTTTATCGTTCTCGTTCTCCGGGCAGAGGTCGCTAAGCACACACTTTTTAGATGATTCAACTGCACCACGAGACCTTCGCGGACTTCATCGCCGACCCCACCGTCCTTATGGCGCTCGTCGTCATTCTCCTCCTGAGCGTGGTGATGCCGCTCGCGGGCGTCTACTTCTGGCGCTGGTGGCGGATGATCGTCGCGGCGGAGCAAGAGCCAGGTAAGCCGTCAGGGAAACGTGAGTAGTTTGCATGTTTACTCGGTTGCTCTGGTGCTGCCTGACGGTGGCAAAGCATGTGTGAACAGTGGGCAAATGACAGATGATGGACAGCGTGCTGTGGCTTGAGGAGTTCAATTGTACCCAGATCATAACTGGACAAGTACGATGGACGAAAGCTTCGGTGGACAAGATGATATCCATATGTTGAGCAGGAGCAAACTGTAGATAATATTAGTGAACGGGAGCCAGGCGTGGACCACGATAGTGGATAGGGAGCTAACGCTGGACAAATTACTAGGCAACAGCTACAGTTGGACAGCGCTAGTGGAGACGTTTAATCATACAAAGCTAGTGGACACATGAAAATCGTGGACACAATACTGGACCAGCTCTATGGACCCATAGTGGACAGTGACCAGGGTGGACGCACTAGTGGACAAACATACAGTGGACACAAGCGAATGCTCTAGTGTTAGACGCTATGAGGTTGTGTACTAGTGAGAAGTGCTTACGGAGGACGTACTTGTGGACAAGCGCTAATAATGGATTCCTTGCTTGTGCTTAAGGCTAATATATGCCAAGTGTTCTATTATGTATACTAAATCTAACTGTTACAGTGATCGAGGACCAGGACGTGCCGGTGCCGGGCGGCTTCAACCCGGACATCATCAACCAGCTCTGGAAGCCGGACAGGAAGAAGAAGGCCGACGACAAGGCTGCTCTGCTCGGTCCGCTCAACAACGTCGATGACGAGGAGAGCGACCATGAGGGAAAAGGTGCGTAACGGCGCATGATTTGTTGCGTCAGCCAGTAAGGCCTGAACGGAACCATTGGCGGGAACAGCACAGGCTCCGGTTCGTGTACAGTCCGCCGGGAAATGGACTAAAGGGGTCGATGACAAGTACGGTACGGCCGTACCAACCGCACAGGTGGTACGGCCGCCGAGTCATATTCCTAGTTCAATCGCGCCTAACTGAACCATGTCCGGAACAGTACGGGCTTCGGTTCACGTCCAAGTGTACCGGCAACTGGACTAAAGGTCGGCAACCGTACAGGTGACACGGCCGTAACCGTACCGTACTATCGGTACTGAGTATGGCACGGGTGGGGGTCGGCCAGTACGGAGCACGGTACGGCACCAAATTTCTCGGTTTTATTACTAGTACGACCCATATTAGGTAGTACCGTACCGTAAAACTGCCCGTACTGCAGTCCATACTGTACGGCACAGGTACGGAGTCTGTAAGTATCGTACAGAGGACGGCACGGGTGCCGGTCTTTAAAATGGACAAATGTGCCGACATTACCGACGGATAACTGACGTTTTTGTTTCAGTTTGGCCCGTTACCTTCACACAATTCCTGCTTTTAGAGAACGGAACCCACGAAGACTTCGCGGATGACGACTTCAAGATCAGCCGCAATGACATTCGCTTTGTAGACAACGACGAGGGCATCGAAGAGGACGCTAGAGAAGGCGAGGAGAAGGGCAATTCACCTGGCAGGGACGGCTCCACGAAATCCAAGAAGCCCAAGTCGGACGAGGACAAGGAGCTGCTGGACAAGATCACGAAGGACGGCCTGCACGGGAAGCTCGCGACGGCTCAGCTTCGCAGTCGCACCTCGAAGCTCGAGAAGAGCATGACCGATCAGGAGCGTGAAGAGGTACGTCCGACCTTAAACTTGGTTCACGTGCAGCCTAGGTTGAAAGATTCGGCTGACAGACGGAGTTAAGCTTAAGTTTGGGATTGGCTTCAGTATGTTGACCAGAATGCCTCATGCTAGCACTTAAGCTCTTAACAAGATTTCCGCTTGACCTTTAGCCTAATGGCAGTTTTAAGCCTCGCGTAGACTTTGGTCGTGTGCTAATGATGGAGTTAATATCTTTAGACCCCATGTGACAATTAGGTGTCCTCGTCAGTGGACTAAGCTTATGCCTGGGTCTAGGGCTACTCTTAAGCCAATGCTACTTTAGGTCATGCTTGTAGGGTTTGTCGAGCCGTCTTAGGCTCAACGTCCTTAGGTTCATGCTACTACAGGGGCATTGCAGGCTCGGCTTGGGAGGCCTGTGGATGGGCTTAGCGAGCCTGGTATGGAAGGCGTGCGGATCATGAGGGCCGTTTAACTAGGTAGTCGCTTTACGGTCTTGTAATTTCGGCTAGCACTTGCTATTAGTCTAGACTTAGAACCTTTAGGCATTTCATGAGATTTGTTCTGAGACGCGCAAGTGTTTTCTGATTCATAGTGCGCTAGGTTCACGCTTAGTCCTAGGTGTAAGGGGAAACATAGCGATCAGTAGGCCTAGGGCTGATTTGCAGGTAAAACCATGGCTTTTATGTTGCCCGCTCACGTTCATGACTCGTGCCTTTGCAGGAACGCCGAATCCGCAACGAACAACTGGAGAGGATCTTCAAGCTGATGGCGGATCAGGAGAACAAGTTCGGCATCCATGACAAGGGCGAGCTCGTGGAGCAGATGCGCCTCTATTCCGTTTAGACCGTGCACGTACACATTCTATTCAAACTGTACTTTTCGTCTAACTGATCTCACGGCAATAAATAATTTTGGTTGATTCGACTTGTTGAACTGATAAGACAACGTTGAATTAACGGGCTATGGCATAAATAGAAGCAAGCCATGAACTGTCATGGCATAAGCTTAGGAATGCACGAGAGAAAAAACTATGCAATCAACTAGGTCCATTCGAGAACTTTTAAACCTAGTCTAGAGCGACCTAACAGCCCGCATTGGACCAGTAATTATTTGGGCGCCGCAGTACTAAGCTCTCAAGAGTGAAGTTTTATCATGAGCCCCACGAAAATTCAGCAGTGCCCTTCGTTGACCTGCTCCATAGTGCTTCCGGTGAACCGGAATCTTACGCGATGAACTGCATTGAAGGTAACACGTCGATTCAGTAAACTTCGATTCAGTAAACTTCGATTCAGTAAAATTAATTCAGTAAACTTCGATTCAGTAAACTTCGATTCAGTAAAAAAACAGTAAAAAGGTGTCAAATTTGTCTTTTATTACGGCTTGGTTTGCCAGCTGGGTCGCCGTCGCCACAAAACCGTCATCCGTGACTCGCAGATCAGAACCATGGTTGTCGAGTACAACGCTCTTGCCGCAATCGACCGCATACCGCAGTCCAAGCTGGAGCTGTTCGGTCATCTTGGGCCTTTTTAAAAATTTCCTCGCGTCTGTTTGACGGCATTTGGGATTTTGGCCTATGGTTGGCATCATTTCCCTAAAATTCGGCCAAAAAAAGTGCGAAAAATTCCAAAATTTCGGATTTTTTTGCCACGAGTGTACCCCGGCCGGAGCCCGGCCCGGCACCCCGGCAGGTAGAGGGTCCCCGGCTCGGCTCCTCGGCACGGATGCAGTGCTCCATTTGCATGCTAAAATAGGTTTTAAATGCATTTCTGCATTTTTACGGAATCGAAGTTTACTGAATCGAAGTTTACTGAGTAATTTTACTGAACCGAAGTTTACTGAATCCACTTGTAGCCGAATTGAAGGTCGAGATCAGTTCAGTTCTCAAGAGTTCAGTGAACTAGGCAGTTCATCGTACAAACGAAACGAGGTCATTTAATGAACAACTTGGCAATGCACAGCACCATCACAACGCCCGATATGACGCATACGGCGATCTTTGCGAGCAGCGGTGGTTGCTCCATGACGTGTTCGCGTTGCTCCTCTTCCATTATCTGAAAGGGGCTATTTAGACTCGAAGACTGGTGTGAGTCATGCCTCGTCCACTTCCTCGTCGATCGCCTTCTCGAGGTCCGCGGGAATCTCCTTGTGCCTACAAGGGAAAAGACCTATCATGAAACCACTAACAATCAAGCGTCAATTAGGAGACAATATGCTTCGCAATAACGGTTGATCAACTGCCGGCAATTCTTCGACTAGAATCCCTTCCGAGTAGAGTACGCCTACGACAACGCAACGTCCTGCAAATCGTTCAACCCTTTTAAGGAAACCGGTACTTTGAACTGCCTCAGCCAATCGACTCATTCTGACCCACTTAAAAGACCACCCCTCGTTAGACCGTTCCATGCCTGCCAGAAAATTCTTCGGCTTGGTCCCCTAACGCCAGGGTTTTCTACGGCCCTGGCCGAAAAATGTTTATTTAAGCCGTCCGCTACGAGGATGACGCAACTTGAACGGGACGACCACACTGGGCAAACATACGTCAGCTGAGCAGTTTAACCCTATAGCATGGAGTGTGTAACTCCGACTGGCTGCGAATGGTCAGATTCTTGAAAAACCGTCTACGCCTTTTTCTGAGGTTGTGATAAATATTTCTACGGTTTGAAGTTTCGACCAGGCTTAGTCGCCTTCTTATTCCCTACTGATGTGCCGCGTCATTCTGTGCCCTTTTAAGGAACAAAGACGTCAACAGTTTTATGCATTTTACCATAACGACCCGAAAGTTCTAGAAGATGCCGAAGCCTAGTTTCAACTGGCAGCGCATCAGACTGACTTACGCTAGCTCGTACGACGGATTGCGGTTAGCCGAAGGCCTTGAGCCTGACGCCTTTGACCATGCTTTATCGCGTTCCGACATGTTGCGCCTAAACACCGATTCGAGCGACAGGTTCAGTTGAATCACGCGTGTAACTTTCGAAAAGCAAGCAAAAGATGAGGCAAACACATCTACTACGTCCCTTATCAGCTAAACTCGTGAAAGTTTAGAGCACAAAAAGACCCGGAGGGTGTGCTAGCTGCTCCGTTTGTCTTCAATGTGCATTCGTACGGGAAGGCATAAACAAGAATAATTGATGCACAGTAAATGGTTTTGCAGAGAGTGTGTGGCCCAAACTTGCTATCTCCAGATGTCTAGTAAGTTTGCCTAGGATCCGTTTTTTTGCTTTTCGATCGTTTTTTTCGTTTCTTCACACATCCGCTTTCCTTTGGCGCTTAACCCAAGCTTGCTCGATTCGAGTTATACATTACTGGAACCCTTGGATAAAATGTCTAGGAAGTAGCCTTGAAACGAACTAGTTTTCGTTTGTATGAACCACGATGAGAGAGTAACGGAGCAATTAGTCGTCGATTAAGTATTCAGCTGTTAGTCGATGAGCACCAGGTCGTTTCGAGATCACTCCATAAAAACTCCAGAAATTGATTAGTGTGGTAAGTGGACAACTTCGTTCTTAGCGTTCTGGCAAAAGCAAGCTGAATTAATTAAAAGTTTCGTGAGATAGGGCCATGAAAAATATGAATGGCCATTACAATTGTCGCGCATTTTTCATCGTTCGGAACACTTTACTTTTCGCTTCGCGAATTGTTCAAAAACTGGGTGGGGTGAGGAAGAGTCTGGAAAGTGAACTGGAAAGTGAAGACGAGAAGCCAGAATGAAAGTTTCTTTTTAGCAAGTAAAGACATAGAACCGTGAGCATCAAGAAGAACTGCAGCGTCTCCTCTGCATACGCGCACAGTTCTAAGTTTAAACGCGTACACCTTGGCCATTCACCTATTCATTATGCTGAAATAATAAACGACTGCGACATACGCACGCGACAACCGGGGACGATTTATGGTCACCGCCGACAGAGCCCCGGCGCTCAATCGTCCGCCGAAATGGTGAAAGTTCGTCTTCGCCGTCGTCGCTATCAGCGCCTCCTCCCCACGGGTGAATTGTCGCCGCGCCGCAACGCGCCGCAAATATACGGACCGTTCCCTCAAGACCATCAGCAGCCCCGAAGACCGTCGACCACGCGGCGGTCTCCCGAGGCCCTCTCGAGGCGGTGACGAAGAGGACCGGTTTGTGTACACGGCTCGAGGGCCTTCTCGCCCGTTAATCATCGCCCGTCGCGAGCCTTTTAAGGCGTTTCGAGACGGCAGTCCGGCGGGTAATATTCGCGGGTTAATGAAAATTTCTCTCTCTCTCGCGGTGCGCACCGAACCGGGAGACTGTCGCCTGATGGGTGCACGAATGATGCATCACCACCCTCGCAAGGAAATGAAGAAGTTTCCCATGAAGAGTGTAATGATGGGTGCAACCCTTTGTCCAAGAAATGTTTCTAAATCTCGAAGAAAGGTTTAGAAAAAAGAAAACGAAAAGAAAGCCAAGCATCAATTTTTTGCTTTTCCATACATCGTATGCCATGTTGCTAGGAGGTTCACAGTCCAAAAACCTCGATTTTCTTGCGCAATCGCTGCCACGTCATCCCAAGTGGACGCAGTGGCGTATCTAGGATCCGGTCGAGGAGGGGGGGGGGGCATGGTAAGGGGGGACTCTTACCTATTTTTTCGGCGCCGGACGAAGGCCGGCGCCGAAAATATGCCTTGGTCCCCCCTTTGGTAGTTTTCCGAAGTCTCCTTTTTTTTGCCCCACAGCGGTTTTTAACACTTGTTTTGGCGTGTTTATACCCAATACAGCCCGCCGCAGGCGCCGCCGAAAGGAGTTTTTGCGCTTTTTTGGAATAGAATTCATCGAATATTCAAGGCCTCAATGGTTTTTCAGTCCCGAATATCACGTATTTAGCCTAAATAGGCCCGCCAACGAGTTTTTTAAGCTTTCAAGGTAAAGTTGCGTTGAAAATTTATTTTGCCTTGGTCCCCCCGCCCCCCCCCC
>JNEY01000120.1:150427-180296 GCA_020875895.1 Aphelenchus avenae | reverse complement strand
AGTTGAAGTGTTGCCTTCTGGACCGCCATGGGAAGCATGGTATAGCGGGCCCGCTATAGCATGTAAGCACGGACATGCCCCCTAAGTCCCCCTAAGAGCCCCCTATGCAAAAATGAACGATATTTTCGGATTCTCCATGCAGGAAAACCCCCTCTGACCGCAACTCAGTTGAAGCGTTGCCTTCTGGACCGCCATGGGAAGCTGGTATAGCGGGCCCGCTATAGCATGTAAGCAGAGCACTTGTTGGAACTTTGATCGGTCATAACTTTTTTTCTATCCAACCGATCCGGCTGAAATTTTCCAGTTTTTCAAAGCCTTAGAAACCCTATTAAATGATACCAAACTTGGCCCGATCGCGAAAACTTTTTGCGGACGAACAAACACCAGCGCTTTAGTGTATAAGGAGTTTATGGTAGAACGCTTTCAATGACTTTAAACACTTTAAACACACACCGAGAGTCGATGTTTTGACTCTCGGTATGTGTTTGTCGACGAAGCGGGAAATGGCGCTAGGAACGTTTAGGATGACTTTTTTGAAATCCATTCCCTTTCCTTTCCGTTTTTCATTGATCTCAAACGATTCACGTTCGGCTTCATCCGACTGGACCCTATTCGGCTGACTTACGCTAGCTCGTACGACGGATTGCGATTAGCCGACGGCCTTGAGCCGGACGCTTTCGACCACGCTTTCTCGCGTTCTGACATGGTGTGTGCCTAAATTCCGAATCCAAGTTGGGCATGGACTGAATCACGTACGCATGTGACTTTCGAAAAGCGCTTACAATACTAGACAAACACGGCGGTTCTTATCAGCCTGGCACGTGAACGTTGAAACCACAAAACTGGCTGACTAAAATAGCTAGCTGCTCCGCTCGCCTTGAATATGCAACTGTACGGGGACACGCAAACAAAGATTAGTCGATCACGAGCAAACGTTTTCACTGAGAATACGTAGCACAACTTCGCTGTCGCCAGGCAGGGCACGCACGGTAAATCTGGCCGTAAATCTGCCGAAACCCGAGCTTGACGAAACATGGAGCTGAACAAAAAAAAACGAGACCTTTCCATGCCACGTTTGTTTCTACCTTAGAACTAGAACTAGGTCAGTTGGCTTTGGTTCGACTGAGCCGAAGAAAAGCTATCTCGCGGGTCAGTTAAAAAAGCGACCTTGTAAGCAAGTACCGTATTTTCTCTAATTTATCCGACCCAAGAATAACCATTCTCTCCAGTGTATAACTTCTTGGTTTGGCGTCCATTTCGCTCGCTCCACGTCTTGAAATACTTGCTTCGTCGTTATCTATTAAAACATGCCCTATACTGGACGTATGCATGTCCCCCGAAAATTTTTGGAATAGGGGAGATGATTAGGGGGAGAACAATTAGAGGGGGTAGAAAGTTAGAGAAAGTACGGTAGTGGTATTTTTAAGTTACTAAATTAACAAGACTTTGTCGTCTTTCCCCGCTTAGAGCATGAAGCAGAGGACGAAGATTTCGTCTTCAAGTGTGGTAAGTTGGATTTCGCATTTCTAAATAAATAATGAAGGTATACTTTCGAGTTGCACGCCACTGGCGCAAATATACCTACACGCACGTTCAAGAGGAAGATCTGAATCATGCTCAACCGGGCGCATCAAGAAGGGATACCTTTTCCCTTCTATCTGTGCGCACAATATTAAGTTCAAACGCCCAAGTCCAGCCGCTAATGCGCGCATTGTGCAACCCGACAAGTAATGTACGACTGCGACACACGTATATGACAGCCGGGAACGATTTATGGTCACCGCCGACGGACCTCGGCACGTCGATTGTCCACCGAAATGGTGAAAGTTCGTCTTCGTCGTCGTCGCTATCAGCGCCTCCTCCCCGCGGGGGAATTGTCACCGCGCCGCGACGCGCCGCAAATATATGGACCGTTCCCTTAAGACCATCCGCGGCCCCGAAGACCGTCGACCATGCGGCGGTATCCCGAGGCCCTCTCGAGGCGGTGACGAAGAGGACCGGTTTGTGTACACGGCTCGAGGGCCTTCTCGCCCGTTAATCATCGCCCGTCGCGAGCCTTTTAAGGCGTTTCGAGACGGCCGGACGGTGGGTAATATTCGCGGGTTAATGAAAATTTCTCTTTCTCTCTCCCGGTGCGCCTGATCGAACCGGGAGATTGACGCCTGATGGGTGCACGATTGATGCATCACCACCCTCGCAAGGAAATTAAGAAGTTTCCCATGGAGAGTGTAATGATGGGTGCAAACCTTTGTCCAAGAAATGTTTCTAAATCTCGAAGAAAGGTTTAGAAAAAAGAAAACGAAAAGAAAGCCAAGCATCTATTTTTTGCTTTTCCATACATCGTATGCCATGTTGCTAGGAGGTTCACAGTCCAAAAACCTCGATTTTCTTGCGCAATCGCTGCCACGTCATCCCAAGCGGACGGACAAAATCACATATAATAATCGAGTCGTCTCTGTGTGTCTTTCTGTCTGTCACGCTTTTTCTAAAAGTCGGGTTTTGGCCCAGAGAAACGTCCCCAGATGGGTTATCGAGCACGCTGAGTTCGAATCTTTCTTCAGATTCTCGCTAGGGCGCCTGCGGAGTGCCGTGGCACGAGGAGAAGTGCCACGGCACGCCAAAATCAAAAGTCATGCCTTTGCCCTGAAAACATCACCAGAGTGGTTATCGAGCATGATGAGTCCGAATCATTTTTCAGATCCGGTACCAAGTGCCGTGGCACCACGAGAACTGCCACGGCACCTGCTTTGATGTTCCTGCTTAGCATGTTCATGCTTCGCATGTCCCTGCTTAGCATGTTCCTGCTTAGCATGTTCCTGCTTAGCATGTTTCTGCTTCGCATCTTCCTGATTAGCATCCTCCTTCTTCTACCTTTGCTGCTCAGCACGTTCCTGCTCCGCATGTTCATGCTTAGCATGCTCTGTTTTCGCATGTTCATGTTTTGCATGTTTCTGCTTCGCATGTTTCGGCTTAGAATGTTCGTCCTTAGCATGTTTATGCGTAATATGTTCCTGCTTAGCATGTTCCTACTTTGCACGTTACTACTTAGCATGTTCCTTCTTCGCATGCTTATGATTAGCATTCCTACTTGGCATGTTCCTGCTTAGTATGTTCCTGATTCGTCCATCCCTGTTTCGCATGTTTCTATTTCTCATATTGCTGCTTCACAAGCTTGCGATTCACATACACGTGATTCACACGATTATAGATCACATGCGCCTGCTTTGTATTGTCAGGACCGATTATCTTAGTCGAAAGTCGCACTTCGCATTAAAACAACATCGGAAGTAATTTCGCGCTTGAGAAGGAGTGGGTTTTCCAAAACTGTGTCTTTTTGTACCAAAAAGCGAGATTAGGTGTTCATGGTCTTGTGCGCGCGCGAAGCGCGCGCTGTTCACTCGTTAAAGAATATTGACATTGCGCCCACCTGGAGAACAAGCTCCAAAAGGACGTGGACACGACTCACGGTCACAGAATTAGAGAACGTACAGGGCAAGTAGCTGGCCACTCCACAGAACATGCGTGATCCGAACCTAGCCGGTAGCATAGCATGGTAGCATGCTGCAGCCGCGTAGCATGCAAGGGCTGTGACTATGCTGGCGTAGATACCGTATTGGTTCTAATATAAGACGATGTCTTCTTTTTTTCGATGGTCAAATTTTCGAGGTTTTCGTGAAAGTCCTAAAGGGTCCCCCCTGTGGATTTAGCAAAATTTTTCGAAAATTTACTGACAAAAAGTTCTCGTCTAGGATGAATAGTTATGGCCTAAAACGTATTCTAAACATGTCTCTGTGACAACTCAACTGTGAAATTTTTGGCGCTCGTCTTCTATTAGGGCTCGTCTTCTATTAGAGCTCGTCGTATATTAGAACCAATATGGTAGATAATAAAATAGACTTCTGGCTGTCATTCGGTTTATTTTCAGTCATTTCCGCCCGGCATTCATATGGAAATGCGTTCATTCATCCCGACGTTTGAGCGGCGTTAAGACCAGATTCAGGCCTCATGACCGAAAGTCCTCAAACCTCTCGGCCTAGTGCCGAAAATAACTGCAAGGACATTCGTAAGCAGAAAAGGTACCGTATTACCGCTAATATAAGCACTGTCCTTATATTGTTCGTGAGGGTCAAAAATTGTGCTTATATTAAAGGTGTGCTTATACTAGAGGTGTGCTTATGCAAATTCAGTGGGCCTGGAGTAACAATCCACATGAGTTGTTTACTAAAATTTCGTGTGCCACACGTACTTCTAAAAGAGTCTGCCAGCACAGAGATGTGGTTTTCGCCTTCTGATTCGGAATTCTCTTCATCAGAAGGCGCAAGTTCGTCGTTTACGACCTCGAAATACACTCATTCACCAGTGTCGTCCACGTCCGTGGCGGTGACGTCCTTCTTTCTGATGATGGACTAGGTTGTCGTCCGCTCTGCCAATCCAGCAAGCTTTGAATGAACAGACCATCGTGGCTCCGTAGTGCCAGACCTTTAGGACCTTTTGAAGTAGATTACGAACGGTAGTGGCTTGGGATACACTGCGGCGTAGTTTCGTGCACAGCAACTAACGTGCAGTGTCGTAGAGTTCTTGAAACTTCGCCTTAGACGGCGTTCCTGATGACGTCGGCTGCGTTTTGCTTGGTTTGAGCTGCATGCTTAGGTACAGCTGCCTGGCGCACTTTCAAGCCGCTGCCGTTATGTTATAATTGTTTTACCTCTTGTATAAGGTGTGCTTATATTAGAGGTGTGCTTATGTAATTTACACAGACCAAAAACTGTGCTTATATTAGAGGTAATACGGTATATGTCCTTTTTTATAATATCAAGTGACTTAAAGTCCGCGTAGCTTTTCAATAAAACAACCCTGCCAAAAGCACTGCCAGATTCCCTGAACTTGCCAACGGATTTCGTGGCAAACTATTTTTTAGAAATTTTTGCAAAAAAAATTTGAATAGCATAACGTTTACGCATAGTGATTCCCGATGATGGCCTTTCAGCCGCGATAGTTTATTGGAAGAGAGAATCTCGTATCAGACGTCGCTGAATGACTGTTGGCACACAACGTATTTGAGGTCTCCACACATGCAGGCCTCCCATTTTCCGTCTTTGTCGATTTGAGCGCAATATGCGTCCTCGTTGTACTTGGGCTGCCCGTGGGCCCAGTTCGAATACGGCACAGAGTCGCCTTTCTGAAAGCCCAGGAACGGCAAGCAGTCGGGGTTGACGTCGGGCTCATTCTTGTTGCAACCGGGCAAGACGTGCTTCACGAGATAATCTAAGCCGTAGTCTTGCGGTCAGCTTAAGGCAGGGCAAGTAAAGTCGACAGCCGCACTGTGAGTCCGGCCGTACCGCGTAATACGCGGTAAGCCTGTACGATATACTTAGACGGCCGTACCGTACTATGGGCCGTACCGTATTCCGTACCGTATTCTACGGTACGGAGTACGGTACGGGGGTCACGCTCAGCACGGAGTACGGTACGGCATGAATTTCTGGCTAAAAATGCTCTAGTACCGGCCGTAGTACGGCTTTAATATGGGCCGTACCGTATTCCGTACGGAATACGGCACGGGGGGTCAGTACGATACGGAGTACGGTACGGGGGGTTCACGTGCGGCCATACCGTCCCGCATTATGAACCGTATCCTACTGAAATGGCCGTAATACAGTACGTCGGAACGGTACGATGACGGCCAGTACGGTACGGAGTTGGTCAGCAGGATACGCCGGCGGTACGGGTGCCAAGTGCGGACTCATGACTAGAAGTGTTCTTCTTACGCTCGTGACCTTACCTCCCTTACTTTTACAAAAAAGTGGTTTATGGTGCCCACGTAATTCCTGAACGCTCCCTTAGCATACGACCTTGCCCCTTGCTAACCGGGGATCTCGGCACAGAGAAAGTTTGTCTGAACAAGCCCCTCTTCGTCGTATTGTCCACCCACAACGACCGTTCATGCGAATTACGCACACTTACCTCGAAGGTAGTCGTTCTCGGTCGCGTCGTGGACGTAGGGCATGCCGTACCCAGCCCTGGCACACGCTACGCTCGACCCCTTGAAGCCGTACGGCGACGGTGCTTCGCCGGTGGACCAGAAGCAAAGGTCACCGTATCGGACCGCGTCCTTCTTGCAGCTGACTCGGCACAGAACGGCCGCCGTCAAGTTGCAGTCTCGCTCATGTATTTGGCGGTCCAATGAGTCGAACACGTAGCACATCGTCGGCGATTGCTCGACACGGTCTTTTCCCACCCAAACTGCTGTGCCGTTGATATAGTCGGTGCTGTTCGCGATCCCTAAAATCTTAGAGTTGCGAAATAAAGGCAGAGCTGTTCTTCTGAAGCTTGGAGGGCGGGAAGTTCATTTTCCGAGAGGGATAAGCGTATTTTTCAGCGGAGCTTTCAACTAGCACTTAACGGCACGATGTCTTGCATTCTGTCCTAGATGACTAGTCAAGCACATTAAGGGTACATCATTTATTTAAGCCGGCCTAGGCGCTAAGGCAACCGTTATTAGCGCGCAGATTTAGCACGTGCGGGATATCCCAGCACGTTCCGTCTCACGGCACTGCCCCAAATTTTTGCCGTTTTCCGTGCCGTGCCGGCCCGTTTTTATGCTGTTTTAGTGCAACGGGTTGAAAATTCCCGAAAGACGGGCCGGCTGTAATTTTCTCAGCACGGACCGGCTCACAGCACGGGCTGGTCCAGCATGGGTCGGCTCACGACACTGGAGGCGGTACGACTATCTCTGCCCTTTTCCTATCGCTTACATATCAGTCGGTTAAGCGTTACGTCGTCGTCCCCGCTTCTAGTAACCGGCACGGTTCCGTTCACGGCTCGACAGGCCAGATAGGCCTCTTCGTACGTTTCCGCCACGCTCGGCAGCAGGGTGTACTCGATTCCGTCGTTGTCTTTAAGCGCGAAACATAGAGGACATAGTGAAAGGAGAAATAAGGGAATTCGAAGCCGTCGCATGACGCCAGTCGGCGACGTTAAAACAACGATAAAGAGACGAGCCTTCTGCTTATCCATATCAATGCGTAGGAGCACCTATTTAAAATTCCGTTAGGTTTAAAAAGCTTTCTCACCGATGTGTCAGAAAGGGTTCAAACAAAACCGCGTAAACGTGGAGCACATATTTTTCCGTTAGATGTAAAAAAACCGTCGTCGTCTTCGTCAAAAAACATAAATATGTGTCGCCCTGCAATCCAGAACCCATGTGCACCCTTTAACATAGTCGACTATCCGTTTTTATCGTACACGCAGATGATCCGGGACCTCGTGAAGCGAGCGATCGTCGAGATCCAATACAAGGATTATTCCCATAATGAGCACTGAGGAGCTCTACTTGCAACGCCTACGCGATGGCGGATGGACTGCTTACTAAAAGCTTACTGAAGGCGATTGGAGCTAGCGTATCCTTTAAGGCCCTCGGAGCTCAACCAGAACAAAGAGCCGAAATCCTTGATTTTGCGCCGGCAGCTTCAACCTTGAGCAAAGGCTAGTCGCTTGTACGCATACATTTGGGCACATACTGGTGAAAATTGTGCTCAATTGCACGATGAAATGGTGGTCTTATCCCCGAAACGATCGACATTTCTGTCCACATACTGTCCGCTACTTTACGCAATCGAACATACCACGCCACCAAGCGTGTATGTTCGAGTGTGAGTTCGTGAATTCATTTCGTGTAAGTGGGTCCAGGGTACCATTCGTGTCTGACAACCTAAGCTTGAGCGTGGCGGCGCAAACCGCGCCGCGTATGGGTAGCCTAGTCCTAAGCGGGGGTAGGACTGTCCTAAGCCGTGGTAGG
Organism: Aphelenchus avenae; assembly: GCA_020875895.1. Classification (NCBI taxonomy): domain Eukaryota; kingdom Metazoa; phylum Nematoda; class Chromadorea; order Rhabditida; family Aphelenchidae; genus Aphelenchus; species Aphelenchus avenae. The sequence goes on along the minus strand of JNEY01000120.1, from coordinate 172,498 downwards.
CTCGTTCTGTGCCGGGGTATGCTCGTCCTAAGCCGAGGTAGGCTCGTCCTAAGCCGAGGTAGGCTCGTCCTAAGCCTAGTCTAGCGGTGCTTTCGCGAATCGTACCCTTAATCAGTTTTCACGAATCGTAGCTTGAGGACGTGGCAATAACTTCAATTCGTGAATTCACGAATCGTACCCTATAGCCGTTTCACTATTTGAAATTCAGCAATCGTACCCTGTAGCGGTTTTCAAGGAACGAATTCACGCAATCGAAAGTTCACCTACGCAAGCTTACCTGAACCGTCGGAATTAGATTCGGCTTGACGGTTGCACGTACCCGTAGCTGATCAGCGGTCGCGAGCTGTACCCGATCAAGTTCAGCATAGTGACCGGATGTTTGGTCACCCATTCGTCGAACTTTTGTTTTGTTTGCACAGCGCGCTTAGTGCTACTGCCTGCTCGCAAGGAACACCCACGCGTTGCGGCGTTTGCCCTTTGTTCGTTAATCCGGCCAATCGTGGCACGCATACCGGAAGCAGGCACCTAATTGCTGTACGAAAGACTGACGATGCTTAGCATTTCTTGGATTGTGACACAGAACGATTGTGGGCTGGAAAATCGTGCGGTCGTCTCATTAGTGCACCTTTAAGGACATTTGATGGGGTCTATGACCAGAGTTCGGAATGGGCCCGAGTTTGGTGGGCCCAGCCCGAATGTGGCCTGATTTTTCATGGGCCCGGCCCGGGCCCTGGATTTTGTGGCCGCCCGAGTCGGGCCCGGGCCGGCCTAGGTCCGGCCCGGGGCTTAAAGCAATTTTTTCTTTTTTTTAATTAGGGAGTTGCCTTGGTCCCCCTTTGGTACTTTGTCTAGAAGCCAGAATTCTGCCCTTTTAAACTACTCAGTATAAACGCTAACTTGCAAAAGGTCAAATGGCAAAAACATAGATTTGCAAGTGGGCTCCTCTACCCACTTTAATTTTCTTGGTACTGAACCTTGTTGCCTTCCTGTTATGTCCTTAAACTATTCGCAGCAGGCCCTCACAATTGAGCACCGCTGGCCACTCTTCAGTTTAAAGGGTATACCCTCCAGCACAGCTCTTATTTGTTTGGTCCTGTGTTTTCTGACCCGAAGTTTTGGTCCCGGTATAAAATTTCAGTCGGTCCCATTCGCTTATGTTTCTAAACCTAAGCAATAAGCAACATCGTAAGATTTGGCGAGGCCGGGTTAACATTACTAAGCCAGTGAAGAGAAACTAAGCTAGTGAGGAGTATTGCTGGGACCGAGAACCTAACGGAATCGAAAATACCGAGTTCCGGGACCGAAGCTGACACCGGGACCGCGACATTTTAACCGACACGCAGCCGCCATAAGGCGGCGCAGTAACAACTTTTGAGCGTCTACACAAAAGCTGTTTACAGGGGAAAATTTTGCGCCGCAACTCCGGTCATATCCGCGTCATTCCGGTTTTTCGAATTCCCGCATATCTCGCTGCACCTTTGTCGGCAGAGGACATCAGCTGTAACGTCTGTCCTTGATCCACGCAGCGTATGTTCAGCGCTGTACGCAAAACGAGGCCAGAATTTTTCGCTAAATAGCTTCCCAACGATCATATAGATCGCTGTAGTTTTGGGCAGTAATAAGGATATGTCTGGTTCGAAACGTTGATTCTCATTGCGCTCTGAGTAAGCTACGACTATGCCGCGTGCACTTTAGCTGCTTGATTTTTAGCCAGGATTTAGGCTAGGTTTAGACCATAGGCTGCAAGTAGACTCAATCGATGTTACACTTGAGACGTATATTTTGAGCCACGTTTGAGGTACTTCTGATGCGCGACGCATTTTCTTTTACGTAATGTATGTATATCAAACCTATGCAGTATGGGCCTCGCTTACACTTGTCGGGTGCTCGCCTGCAATCCCACCCACGCTTCGCAACCGCTCCTGCAAGAGTTTACTCATGACTGGAACCACTGATTAGCGCAGGCACAACAGGAAAAGTCGGTAGAGAAAAAGGCGAAACATGAGAGAGAAAGTAGAAAGTAAGCTGCTACGGGGACCCAACAAACTGGCACCCGAAACAGCTCACCCAAAACAGCGGGACTCAAAACCAAAAGACTATAAATCGCCGCTAAGAACGAATCATGGCGTCCTTTCTCTGTCAAGGTCCACGTTTTGTGGGCGTCAAGCGTTTCTGTGTAATTTAAATTGCTTCGTCCCATGTTTATCCTCGCCTGCCTTGAAACTGCTCTGCCAACTTTTTACTCCTCGGCCCATTTTTATGCGTTTGTTGCCAGTCGTCGCGCCCGTAAACATGCACTTTCGCCGATAATCCGGCCATTGTTTGTTACGCGTGGGATGTTTTCAATCGTTGGGTGCGTCCACGCGCATTCATTCAGACAACGATCAGGCTTTGTGTCGCATGATGCCGTCCCAAATCCTCTTTGAACGTTTGTACGTTGCCGCGCAATGTTCCCGCTGAGTCGATAATCCACTTCTGAACTGGGGTTAAGCCCATGAAGTGAGCCAGCCAAGCCCTGTTCTCGAAGGAGCTTATTCGCATGGCTGAGTTGTAGGAAAGGAAACGTATTAGACCTTTCGTCACATTCTTCCAATATGCCATACAAGCGCTGAAACCTTGAGCTAAGTTCACACAAGAAATCAAACCTTAATTGCTTACCACCGTCTGTCCGTTTAGCCAGGACTATAGCCATTTACTTAATTCGCTCATTTCAGCCTTTTTGGAACAGTTCTTAGTCTTCACGGCCAAAGGCGCTGATTTTAGCTTCCGCTTAAGACCGTCATATGTTCAATAACTCCCGAATCCGAGCGAAATTATGAAAAATAAAGTCAGAACTTAGAGCCTTAAAACTCTTTGTTTTTGGACTTTTCCGGCATAAGATGACGCAATTTGGAACAACGAGTTAATAACGCCTTTTTAATTCGACACCGTACTTTTGACTTGTAAGGTTGGTTACCTGAGCAGGTCCCGCAAAGGTTGTGTTGGTTGGAACTTTCCGCAAAGTTTCCGTACATTTGGTTTCGTAAATTTTCCGATGTCTGATCGATGCTTTAGCTCTATGGGACGTCCGCTGCCCACCACTTGGCGTGCTTTCCTCCCTCTTTGAGCTTGCTTATGCTCAATAGCTTCATATTATGTGCCCATGGTCGAAAATAAGGCCTAAACTTAGAACCTCAGTACACCGTGTATTGGACGCATTTGGCCCTATAAACAGTGATGGAATTCTGAAGGTTTTGTACTAAGTTATTCAGCTTTAACAGTCCTACTCATTGTATACCAGCCTATACTCGAGTCCCAGCATTGTTCGATGGATGTGAGTAACTTTCGGTCGGATTGCATAAAGTTTTGTCCCGCACATTTTCCGACAGTTGATCGATGCGTCAGCTTAATCGGACGTCCACTCGCCACATGGCGTGCTTTCTCCCCGTCGCTCCACGCCACCGCATTCAAGCATGCGGTCGGTCGGTGGGTCCCGAGCGGAATTTACGCACTTGCTGGCTGGCGGCCAACTGTGCCACACGGCCGCCGCCGCCGCTTCTGCGTTGTGTGAAAATCCGCCGCCCATTCGACGTTCCGCAGCGCGTTCCACTTGGGATTTCATCCGACCGACAGCAGCGCCGCCGCTACTGGAGCAGTCGTCGGCGGGTCAGCGGTGTGTTTTCCGCACGCACATTCATCGATGCCCGGTCAACAACTTTCCGTCCCCGCTCCGCTTTTCGTTCCGTTTTGCTTTGATACCGGCTGGTGCACGCGCAGTTTTGCGCTGCAGAAATCACGGGAAGTTGGGAAATTTCATCGGATAAGACGCCCACTTTATGGTTGTGAGAATATGTTCTTTTTTGCGGGAATGCGGAGTCCTATTACGCTTTGCATTCACCTAACCCGTAAATCGCGGATATTTTCGGTTTTTGATCTCGGTTAACGACAATTTTGGGCAAGTATTCAGGGCTAAGCAAGAATGTCGAAATTACCGCTGATTCATGCGCAGTTTTACGCTGCAGAAACCACGAGAAATTGGGAAATTCTCGGCGGATAAGACGGCCACTTTCCATTTGCAAGGCGCTTCCATTTGCGGATGCATTATCCTTTAGTCCGTTTACGTAACCAATGAATCCCGAACGTTTTTGAGCGATATTTTGCGGTAGTTTCCTTTTAAATTAAGTACTCTGGGGGAATACTCGGCGAAGTTGCGACTTTTGCAATAATGACAAAATTAACGAACCTTGAAAAAGTTCGACTTTCCTGGCTTTGAATATCCTTAGAGAATTACTATAAAATAATAAGTAATACTGGAAATTAAAATAATAATATGACGGTTTGCAGATTAAATTATAAATGGAACAAACAAGTAATTTGGAAAATAAAAATAATAAGGAATTTTGTGAAATATATTGATATAATGTCGAAACCCTGCGCAAGTAACGCTTCACTTGTGCACGCAGTTTCGCGCAGCGGAATTCGCGTGCGATTGGGAAAGAGCTGCACTTTCGTAATCCGATCACGGCCCGTCACCTAAGTGCACTTTCAGTTCTTAGACGACGTGTGTTTTCGGTGGCTAGTGGGACGCGGACGGTAAATAATTCGGCTCCGAAATTTATTTGTTTTCCTCCTCGCCGTCTTGTCCCGATGGCCTTGAGCGAGATTAACGAATTTGTTTGCTGTATTTTGTGATTATTTGTGATGATTGTTTGGTGTGAATTTGCGTTATTATTTTGCGAAAAATGCCGGCCGGCCTAGCAGAAATTTTTGGAAGTCCCTGTGAATATTTTTCCATGCATTCCCACAAAATCGCGCCTCCCTTTCTCCTATGTTGGCGAAGTTCGATGAATAACGTCCGTGTGTTCCTAGCTCGATGCCGGCTTGGTTGGTCGTAGTGGGTTCCTTTGGAGCTTAGTCAAGTTGTGACCTTCGGGTCACCTTCGATCGGCCCTACTTGTCGACTTGTAGGCACCTTTCATTAGGTTTCCGATAGTTCTCGGGCGACAGTTTCTGACGATCGTCGTCTTTCTGCCCTTAGTTCGCGCCATTTAATGAGTTTCGCGCTAAACAATGTCGTTAACAACAACTTTTGCTCACTCGTTACCCGACAAATTTCACGCTCTTCACTCGAAAACTGCTCGTCGTGACGAAACCGCATCTCACTTATCACCTTCCCCAACCCGTTCACCGTCCCCCCGGCGGGTGTCGCTTTCGAGAGCTAAAGCTAACAAAGCCCGTTGCGCATGCGTCCGATCACTTTCCCTGCTAAAAGCGAACAATGCGTAGCGGGCTGAACACAATGCGCATTCTGCTTGCGCGAAATGATCGATGTCAGCTTGGAGGAGCACGCGACAGATCTAGGCGAACGGCTAGCCAATTTAGTTTAGCTCACGTCGAATGCGCCCTAAGCTGCCCTAAGCTGCCTGCCTGAAGCTGCCGTAAGCACAAGATGAGCAATTTGAGGCAACGTATGATTCAGCGCTCGTCGGAGGCGCAATAGCATACCCAGTCGATCAGCAATGGTGATGACTAACATAGCGCTCTTTTCCAGCTCCATTACTCCGAGGACAGACGCGTACTGGCGATTTTGCTCGTTCCCCTTGCGTTCCGCCACTGAAGGTTCCTTGTCATTACGTACTGTTTTTGAGTGACCCGTTCAGTTCTATCTCGAACACATTTAAAGCAGCGGAAAACGGTTCACCGGCCTCTCCGATGGGTGTCGCTTTTGAGAGCTAAAGCTAACAAAGCCTGTTGTACACGCGTCCGATCACTTTCCCTGGTAAAAGTGAACAAACCGAAGCGCGATGAAGACAATGCTTAGTCGGTCCGCTGCGAAATGATCGTTGGCAGCTCGGAGGAGCACGCGCAGAGCTCAGCGAACGGCTAGCCATTACATTTAGCACCGGGCGAAAGCGCAATAGCTACCTCTCCGTAGTGGATAAGCAATTATAGACACCGTTTGACTCAGCGCCCGTAGGATGCGCAACAGCATACTCAGTCTATCAGCAAAGGTCATGACTAACAGAGCGCTCTTTTCCAGCTTCCTTAGTCCCATGGCTGAGATGCTCTGCCTAAATTTCTCGTTCCGTTCCGCTACTGAAGGTTCCTTGCCGTTACGCGCTGTTTTTGAATGACCCGTTCCATTCTATCCGGGAGGTCTCTCCGGTGGGTGTCGCCTTCGAGAGCTAAAGCTAACAAAAGCCCGCTGTGCACGCGTCTGATCACTTTCCCTGGTAAAAGCGCACAAAGCGAAGCGCGATGCAGACAATGCTTAGTCGGTCCGCTGCGAAATGATCGATGTCAGCTCGTGCGGGGGTAGAATAGCACGCGATAGACGCCAGCGAACGGCTAACCGATTGAACTAGCACCGTCGAATGCGCAACAGCTACCTCTACATAGTGGATAAGCAATTTGAGGCAAGTGTGACTCAGCGCTCGTCGGATATGCTACGACATAGCTCAGCCGATGAGCTATTGCGCTGTTAAAGGCTGCGCTTCCGGCTTCTTTCCTACTATGGCTGGTGTTCGGGCGATAGTTTCTGTTCCCGTTCTGTTTTGCCACTGAAGGTTTTTTCCGTTAAGTTAGGTATGTTCTATGGCCCGATCCGTTCCGTCCTCGACATGTTTTTATAAGCGGTAGAAGAAAGGGTTGATCGGGCTTCAACTGAATCATCACCGTATGTTTGGGTTGGTGCTGGTTCTACGTTCGTGGTTCAATCAAAACCAAATGTGCGAATATTGCTGTGAGGGACAACCTTGCATTGAAAGAAGGAAAAAGCATGCATGCATTAGCTTTTTGCTTGACGCGGGCGACCTTTTGGCTATTTGCGTTCGTCTCGGCGTGAATAAGAAGCGCTATGAACGGGTAGAGCGTTTCAGGGCCGTTCACGGTCCGTTCCTTTTACAAAAGGGTCCTTTTGTTCGTTCTTCAATCGCGCTATCGTCGTAGTAATCGTCGTAATGGCAGAACCTACTGAATTTTGAAAGTACATTTTACCGCATGTAAATGGACTCTTTTCCCGGCTCGTTCCTTCTGGCATACCCCACTTCCCCGGGAAAATGTCGGAATTTTTCGTCCTTGCACTTCAGCCAAGCATCGCCAGCTCATCAGCCATCGGCGGCGGATGAGCGATCCAGGAGGAATCCTGTCCCCTTCGTCATATTCTTGCGCCCCTGGGCTGTGCACTGTCGCCCGCCGCGCAAAATCACTTTGCGGGACCGACGACGATGACCGTGCAGCCAGACATGGGACGAGCACAAGTGATGGTCCAGCTGGCTAGCGATGAGCATAGAAGACGCGTCGAGTGACCGGTTCCAGGCCCTCAGGCCGCGCGCAAGAGAGCTATGCGCAAATGCGTGACATAATCCGCTTGTTTATTCGCGTTCGCGCGGCGTTCCCAAAGCGGATAACAAATAGCTGCGAGTGACGGTCATTCTGTGAGGACCCGTAAGCCCAAAATAGCCGTCTTGTATCGGCTATTCTGTCGCCAAATCTTCGATTAACTGCGTTGAACACTGTCGCTACAAGCGCCCGACGTCTGGCGGCGTTCTGTGAGCCCCCATCAGCTCCGGCTTAAACTAGTCGCTCCAGAATTAGCTGGCCTAAGCTCCCGCTTGAATCGCCTTCTACTGCTAGGTCTAAGCTCGGCTCAGTAGTCTATGCTGACGCCTAAAGCGCACGCTATTCGCCTCTGAAGCAGGCCTAAAGTTGGCCCTTACGTAGCCTAAACTCCAGCTTAAGCGACACTTTACTGTGGGTCTAAACTGAGGCCCAAATTCCTGCCTGAACCCTACTGCTCGCCATTGATTTTCTTCGATTTCCTGTCGATACTCGCGGACAATTTTCTGAATTTCTTCGGACTTTCCGCAACTTGGTGCGATGCCGAGAGAGAGCCTTGCATCGCTGTTTTGCAGACTCCACCACTTCGTCACGTGGAAGTTACGCAAGCGAAGTTACGCGCACTTACGACAACAACAGGAATTGGCCGCGATGAGTCACGACGACGGGACGTACGTGGCGACGACCAAGCCGAAGGTAAGCTTTCGTTCAGCCCTCAATAAACCTAATGAATCGTCGGGCCCTGAATGAGTGTCAGCGTGCAATAAACTGGTGTTAGATGACGCTATGCGGGAGAAATAACCTGGCAGAGAAATGACATTTTAAAGCCAAGGAGTAGAAATAATTTACTAGTTGTGTCCAAAGTAAAGTATTCCACAGGCTGAGCAATGATTCTCCCCTTAGGCTTGAGCTTTGGCCGTTTTTTTAAGCTTGGGCTACGAAGGGGAAATGGACGAAAATTAGACCATTTTGAGCACTGGAAGTCTTGAAGAAGTGAATTTGGAATTGATTAAGATTGAATTCAGCTATAGCCCAGTAACTGCAATGAGGTGCAAGTGAACAACGGGCGTTCGCAAGCTTACAGGCTTTTCGGCCTTTGTCCGTTGGGCAAAAAATGAGCAACGTTGAAGAAGCTCAAATACCCTTAATGCCTGGAAGCTGCGTCTGAAGGGACAACGTTTTCATATTATCCACAGTTTTGTTCTTCAGCACTTACGCAAAATGGGCCAGACCTTGAATACATTTCGGGCAAGTTAATAAGCTACTAACCGACCGAACGCGTCCGTTGCTATACCTACTTTAACCTATTGAATTTCAGACCCCAAAGACGCTCAACCATTTCGAGGTGGTCAACGCGCACTCGACGTCGGACGCGGAGCCGATCTTTTCCTTCCTCTGCAAGAAGAGCTGCGTCTGCTGTGAGTCATTGCTAGTCCGGACACGCAATCTATTCGTGTTCCTTTAGGCCCCGAGGCGCGCAGCGGGCACCGCTCGTTCACGGACGGCGACTACGTCTACATCGTTGGCGGCTACACGTCCCGACAGGCGCACACGACGCTTCAGGACATCTGGAGGTTCAACATCCTCACGGAGCGATGGCAGCGATGCGTCATTTACGGGACGCTGCCGCAGACGCTCGCCTCATTTTCATGTAAGTACACGAGAAAACTTCCGAAAACCGTCGGGTACTCGCATATGATCGTAAATGTGATATTCAGGAGACTAAGCCGAGCCACTCACTACGCTAGTGGGAGACTAACACTAAGCTAGTAACCCGCTTACACTTGGCACTCTAGTGCCGCTCATTTGCTTAGTGAGCGGCCCAGACTAGTGAAAGACAGAGGTCGCGCTAGGCTAATGATAGAGAGCAATTAGGCTTTGACAGCTAGCTACCACACGTTTGTTTAGAGAGCATCTCACACTTGATAAGCGAGCGGGGCAGGCCTAACACTAGGGTAGTGAGCAGCTTAGACTCGGCCAGGGAGCGCGTTTCATATTCCTAGAGAGCGGACCACCCCTAGCCAATGGACGGCCCAGGCAAGACTCACACCAGCCTAGTTAAAGGCTTGTACTTGCTTAGCCAGCAGCTTTTCACACGGCTAATGAGCGCAAGTGAGCAGCTTACGCTAGCCCAGTGAGCGGCACGTAGGCTTAGGCAAGGCTCACACTAGGCCAGTGATACCTCATACTTTCCTGGAGAGCAATCCCATTTGGCTAGGTAGCTGCTCATGCAAGCGAGCAGTGTACTATCCGAGGCCCTGCTGTTCACTTTAATGAAGTAGGCTTTGATAAGCATGAGTCCAAAATCAGATGACCAGTAGCTACCAGATGCCGGCCCCCAGTCTAGTGTCTGTAGCCAAGAATGCGAGCCACTAGTAAAATCGTCAACCTGTGAGAACAGCCTTACCGTTCCGTACAAGCCCGAGCAGTCAGTACGATACGGCAGCTTCGATTTTCTGGTATTTTGTAGCGAGTACGGCAAGTACAACGGCTGTACCGTGCCGTATTGCGGCGCGTACCGAAGTGGGCCTAATACGGTACGGGAGGATCAGTAGGGTACGGGGTGAGTCACTACGGTACGGGCGCCCAGTGCCGATGCCTACCCCTTAGTAGGTGATGACGTGCTACCCTAATATATGACGTGACATATTTGCTGTGATCTTACGTCAATTCTTATTTTAGTGGTCTACGACGCCCGAACCCGATGCGCGTACATATTCGGCGGCACCGGCGTGCCCTTCGGCGAGGCGGCGGACAACCAGCTGCACAGGCTGCGCGTCAACGGGATCGGCATCCACGTCGAGAAGCAGACGCTCACCGGGCAGTTGCCGCCGAAGATGTACGGACAGGCGATGACCTTCAAGCCGCGCGACGCCAAAGGAACGGTAGGAGCTTTCGAAGCTGCTAGAACACTCGAGTGGGAAAGCATAAACGAGCCAGCCGATGCTCGAAAGTGTGCAAAGCAAGCGCTAGTGAGCTAAGTGCAAGATTGTGAAAGTGAACCGCAAGTGCGCACCGAGAGATCGAAGGTGAAGTAAATTTGAGTTTGTACGAGGCTTGAGTTCGTGAAACTGGTCAAGTATCTGCTTGCCAATGAAGCAAATGAGACGTGGAAGGTGAAGCAAATGCGAGCTCGTAAATCGAAAGTTAGTCGAGTGTGAGCTCGATAGTGACCTAGAAGGTGCTCGAAACTGAGTCATGTGTACGTTGGAAAGGAGTCCAGAGTGGTCTCGAAGCTGAGCCTCAAAGTGAGCTGCACATGTGCGAGATGAGTGCTCAAATTGAAAGGATGACTGACTTCGGAAGGGCGCTGCGTGAGCTCGGAAAAGAGTCAAATGTAAGCTCGTAAGTGACCCAAGCGTGATAGGTGAGCTAGAAAAAAGCTAAGTGAGGCTAGGTAAGAGTGCCAAAGAATGCGGCAAATGTGAGCAAAAAAAAGTGGTCAAGTATGAGTCTCAAACTGAGCCGAGCAAAATGCACTAACTAGGAACCAAATCTGAGCCCGGACTGTGCGAATTCTCATCCGTTAATACTAATCGTTGGTCTGTTCCAGGAATGCATCTACATCATGGGCGGCACGAGCGGCCACCAGTACAACATGGACGTGTGGCAGCTCCGGCTCGAGCTCTACCGCTACGCCCTGCCCACCTGGGAGTGTAAGCAGCTATCGGTAAGTCGTCGCATACGAGTTTAACGTAGTGAGCACCAACTTTAGGACCGCAACTCCAACCCGCACGAGGGACGCTACCGGCTCGAGATCGTCCTCCACCAGAACCGACTGCTCTCCTTCGGCGGTGGCTCGATCGACTTCTGCGCGCAGTTCGACGAGGTAAGCAGCGTCGACGCTTACGCGCGTCAACTCCTTCGAGGCTTAGTTTAAGCCAGGCCTGTGTTCGATCTTCTCCCAGGAACACAGCTATGGGACCAGCCTCGCTTTTTGCGGGGTGGGCTGGGTTTGAGCTCCTATCTCCCCCTACACTAAAGTATGAACTTTTTGGTATGAGACCTAGAAGGTCCTCAAGGTTGGTGTTGATCGGCGTTTATCATACGGACAGGCAACTGGTATCCGTACCTTTCTCCGTACTCCACTGACCCCTTCCGGTACGATACGGAGTACGGTACGGACCGTAATACGCCTTAGGACGGGCCGTACTAGTGCTCGATGCCGAGAAAACTGGAGCCGTACCCGAACACCGTATTGGACGACTCAACCGTATCGTACTCCGTACTGGACTAGACCCGCCGTACCATACTCCGTATCGTACATTGCGGAGTACGGTACGGTACGGCCGTACGATCTGTACGAATGCCGTCTTTAGTTTCACCAATCTCAGACTGCAGTCTACGTTCATTCAGGCAAGGCTCTCTCAGAGCCTTCACTGAGTCGAATTCAGGGCTTGATTGGTCCTGTTCTCGACTTTTTCGAGGCCCATCGCAACTAGGCAGGGTTTCTCTCTTTCCGATTTCGAATTCCAATATTTAACGGTTTCATTTCACGGTCCATGAGAAGTACTTACTTCCAGCTTCAACCTACTTTCTTCTTCTTCCGCGAACCTGATTCCTCTCTTCTTTCAGCTCCTGGCCTTCGACCTCGTTGCAAACGACTTCGTCAAGGTGCCCACGAAACGTGACCCGGTCAATGGTATCCCAGAGGGCCGGAAGTGCCACGGCCTCGTCGAGTATGGCGGGAAGGTCTACGTCTTTGGCGGATGCCGCGACATCGAGGACCAGTCAACGATGAGGGTAATTACCGCAGAAATGGTCCTGGGTTCAAATGCAATCGACACGTTTTAGAGACGCTGCCTTCCAATGAACGACGTGTGGATGCTCGACCTGGAGACGCTGCAGTGGACGAACGCACCACCGATGCCACAGAGCGTCTTTTTCCACTCCGCAACCGTTACCGAGGTTTGTTCTTATCATTATCTGAGCTGGGTGAAGGCAAATACGGGGAAGGGTTCTGCTGAGGGCTTAGTCTTCATTCGTAATACGAATGAAACCCTGCTACCCCATGGTTACAGGACCGCGCGTTCTGTCCTGCGACCTAGGTCTTAGCATATAGCCGTTATATTTAGCATTATCTTAGGATGCATGTTTAGTCCTAGCCTTCTGCAGGTACTAACATGAGCTTTCAGACAACGTTGAAGGCTTAGACCTTTGTAGCTTAGGCTTTGAAGGCCCAAACTGCTTCAGGTTTTAGGCCTAGGTTTATTCTCAGCATGCGCACGTCAGTTTGGTCCTTCAGTTAGAATCTTAGGCCTTAGTCGTTTAAGCCTAATGTCGCCTACCACTTCAAGAACTGTCATGTTTTAGGCCTAAGTTTGTTCTCAGTTTGCACACGTCAGTTTGGTCTTCCAGTTAGATCTTAGGCCTAAGTCGTTTAAGCCTAAAGTCGCCTACCACTTCAAGAACTGCAATGTGTGTCGCCATAATAAAGCTAACCGTTTTACCTTCAGGAAAGCTGCGTCTTCGTGTTCGGCGGCTGCATCGACGCGGGCCACCACCGATGCAACAAGGTGCAGCGCGTGTGGCTGCGACCGCCGTCGCTGAAGCACCTCGCGATGCGCTCGACGCTCCGCCATGCACCCTATCTCGTCCACAAGCGGGAGCCGCAGCTGTCCGACCCGTGCGCCCTGGTCCGCGAAGTGCTCAGCGCCGACGCCGGCTAACCTGGCCCGCCAGGGACCAACTCTACGCCACCAAAAGTATTTGTGCATATGTGTCTCGCTTGCGAAGTCTATTCCCCGCAATACGGGCTTTAACGTTGTATACTTTCGTCGCTGTTGTTGATGCATGTTTTATTGTGGATATTTGAAGTGCATAAATGAGGAAGTAAAAAGTTTCTGGTCATTCACCGTCCTCATGGCGAACTTGAAGTTTTATCGGAAAGCGCGTCTTTTAGATTTCAAGCAGGTCTAGGGACTACTGAATTAAAATCCAAGCATTCGTGTATGTTAAAGAAACCTTATTTCTTGAAAACATTTAACGCATCGGTAATACCGGGTGGGTTTTAGCTACAAAGCGTGAGAAGTTACGTCGGTAGGCGCTCTGCGGTAGTTCGTTCTATCCAGTGCAAACTTGGGACAAATTTCGCCTTTTTGAACAGAGCAAAATTGCCTAAGCTGACGCCAAAAAGTCACCGAATTTACGAATCAGTTATCCAGACACTGGTTCCAAGCGTGACGTAGAGCAATGAAAAAGCGTGACCTGTTCCAGCAGATGGCGCATAACGCTGCGCTTGGATTGATTAAATGACTATATCTCGCGAACGACTTCATATTCGGAAAATACCATGCGTACGATTCTAGAACGTTGTGTCTGGCACATGAACAATAACATGTCTTGGCAACATTTTGGCGTAAAAATAAGGCTTCTAGCGCAACTGGCCAAAAAGTTGTGTTCGAAGAACTCGAGCAAGTCGCGCTGATGTTTTGCCCACGTCAATGCGTTGTTTATGCCTGTTAAGATCATGCAGTACTGCCGAAGAGCTCATAATGTAACGAAAGTTGTTCCAAATTCGGTACTTGTTTGTCGACAGTATTGTGGAAATGAGCATGATGCAACCGCTATAACAAGGTATATACTGTCGAGTCACTCTTAGTCCATGGCACAATCGTGATTGCAGTGACACGCAAGTGTTTTCCGCAAGGTCACATAGCTACTGTATTTACTGTACTGTAGGGTAGCTACGGTTTTTACAGTACCTAACAATAATTTGCCGATCAGTCTGGTTTGGTCCGGCCGTGGTTGACTGTCATCGATATTATTGAATCTCGGTCTCACGCCGCTTTGAACAAGAAAACAGTACCTTTTTCCGATTCCGACGCCGATACCAAAATCCAATGGCCAAAAAATTATGGATTTTGCGTTTTTCTGCGGATCATTTAAAAAATGAATATTTGTCAAGTTCGCACGGATGTCGACGCAGTGCGGTCGACTGCTTGTCGTTTTCTTTTTAATTTTGGGTTTACTATACTAATTTTAGCATTTGCGGGCCCGTCGCATCGAACCCCCTGAAATGGTGTAAGGTTAAAATCGATGACGCAGCTTTTTAACGGCATATACGACAACAACTTTTTGGTCTGCGTCCACAGTTCGCCGGCCGGCGATGACGCATGCGCATCGACGCACGGCCGCGGGGTCGGCAACTACAAACGGCTTGCAGTTACTGATAAACCGAAGCCACGGGCGCCGCCACGTGGATTACGTCGGAGCGCATTTCCTCACCGCAGAATGCGCCAAGGTGCACGGTCGACGACGCTTCGCAAACAACGTTTTCGTTGAAATGCATTCGTGTTCTGTCGTTGCGTGCTAGTATACACCCCTGCGCTTCTCAGACGCCTTTTGTACGGTTGCCCGATTAAACGCAAAAATCAAACACTTTCCTTTCTCCGCTGTTTTAGGCTAACTCATGATCTCGAACGGAAAAGTACGGCGTCGCAAGAAGAGCGTACGAAGCGAAGCGGACGGGACGAATGCGACGCAAAGTACCGCATCGACGAGTGCATTCGCGGGCAAGAACACTACGATAGGCAAACTGCTAAAACCGCTATGGAAGCACATCGTTCCAGACGACTATTTACCAGCTCGCGACGGCGATACGGTATGCTTATGAGAGCACATGTGTTCCAATGCCCCCCTCATCCCTCCCCGACCATAGTAATTTTCATGCTGTTCCCCCTGGAGTTCTAATTCTGCTCCCTGCACATGCTCCCGCACGAGTGTATGGTCAGGTTCCTCGAAGTAGGACAAATTCTCAGCTCGTTCAATGGCAAGAACATCATAATTCCATCACGCTAAAACATCCATTTGAGGCTTGCCTTTTTTAGTTCCCGTTCCATACCGTACCGGACCTCTCACCATGTAAAGCCAGCAGTAAACTGGTGAAAGCCCCAAGAATAGTTAAACAATTTTTGCGGAACGTACTGATTCAGGAAGATGTCCTTTTGGTTGGAAAACCGCAGTTGCTGGCCACCACCCCAAAGATCCCCATAGCACCCTGGGCAAGGGTCTAATTTCCCCCTTAGGCGAGCATCAGCAGCAGTGTTAGATTACCTAAGATCACGCTTAGGCTTAGGCCGTTCCTTAGGGCGTAGGCTTCGGAAAACTATCCGTTGGTCGAAAGTCGGTTACTTTAGACTTAGGCCTTCTGTACTTGCACCACAGGGGTAGTCTAGGCCCTTACCGCACATTGACCCAAAATTCAAATTAAAGCGATCTTACAGGTGTCTCAGGAAGCTGTGATCGTGCACATCGGTCAGCTATTCGCCGTTCTCGTCACGGCCAGCTACGATTTTGCGATACTATGCGCACGGGACGATCCAGAGAGATTGTAAGCTATAGTGTCGAGATACATCACCATCTCCTTTAGCCATCACTCGTCGGCATTTTACGTTGGTAGCCTGTGGGAGATGCAGTTCAAGGTCGTGGAAAACTTTGATGAGTCTCGCCATGTCTGCAAGTACATTTTCGTTGACGGGCATCGCAAATCCGCTTCGTCAAACCTATCCGATCACAAACACATTGAGACAATCACTGCGGTAAGTGACAAACGGGACCATTCTATAGCAAAGATCTGCGGGAAGGCCGTTAATCCCGGCCCTACCGGAGCCGTTGACCGTAAAATACGGTCCCGGATCAACGGTCCGGGAGGGACCACCGGTTCGGCAATCCGGTCAATACTACCTGCGAAAATGCTTAAGGCGGCGGTGAAGTTCGTTCGTTGGACGACGTCAATTCCCGACCTGGTGCCGTCGTCGTCGCCCGACGTCACTGAGATTGAGCGGCTCCGCCGGCGTCTACAACGATATCTGAAACAAAAAGCCGGACGTTACGAATTTTACTGCGCTGCCATTGACGCCATCGAACAATCCGATGAGACTGACACGCCCACCGGGAACACGGTCACTACGGACATATCCGACATTGGCACGGCTCCTGTGGAGAGACTCATCGCGAAAAGAGTTCGCCAACTAACAGTAAGTTCGAGTGCATTCTCCGCGATTCTGGCGATGCGTTGAAGAGCATTCTTTTGGGTTTGCAAGGTTTGGAGAGAACTTAGTTAAGACCACCAAAAGGAAGCAGCTTCCTTGGGAAGCTGCCAAGACTTACTGCCAGTTCGGTATTGGACCCTCTTTTTTCTGCTCTTGTGTGGAGGATCGCCCTGTTCTTTCCTTCCATCAGAAAAACCTGCCGAGCGAGTCAAAAATATTTTTTTCCAAAAAGAACGTGGCCAATCCGGGAAAGAAACATGTAGATGTTAGCTTGTGCATCGCCACACTGGGTCAGTCTCCTTCCCTTTATTGATATGATTGGAGACGGGAACTAGTACAGTTAGTCTTCCTTGAGACGTTTATAGCGGACATTCAGGTCGTTGCTGCAGTTCTGGTCATCGCGCAGGTCGTTATACTAGGCGCTATCGTCGCACCTCTTAAAGCCGTGGACCTCTCGCTGGAAACGCTGCCATACATTGAGGTGGTCGAGGTTTCCGTTGCAATTGCCTTCTTGAAAAAGCTCAAGCAACGAAAGGACTCGATCGCGTACACCGTCGCAATGGTAAGTGAAATCAGCGTAGGTCCTTTTATTATGTAGCTTTAGATCTTGGACATTCTTGGGCGACATGTAGTCTTCGGTTACTACGTTTTCACTGGAGCAACAATCGAAACAAAAGGTATTTTCAGAGAGTGAGAGAAAGCCAACTGTAAACACATTGAAATCGAACCCTTATTCGTCGCTTTGCTCAGTTTCATGTCCAAAATTTTTATTTTTCCTGGTGCCCGCCGGTAGCCAAAATTGTATCAGTAAACAACCGGCATCGATCGAGTAATCACTGATTCACTGCCTGCATTTCAGACATTGTCAGCTTTGTGCTGCACGTCGTCAGCTATCTCGTGATCCTCGTTGTTCTCGGTCTTCGCTACCATTATACGCGGGACTTCAAGAAAGCGACTGAAAACTATCCACGCGAATTAGAGGACGGCACTTCACCAGCGTCTGCCCTGGTGCATGATAAGCCGCTGTAGGGTTCGACTTACCGACCATATCTGACATACCCACTAGCCTGTCGAGTGCTTTGTCATTGTTAAATCATTAAAGTGTACTCTCGATTTTATGGCTATTGACTATGACCACTGTAGATATGGCGGATTTTATGTCAGGCCAATGACGTACAAGGTTTTCGTCATAAGACCAGTGTGGGACTTTTTGGTCGGGCAAAATTAACACAGTGGTTAGCCCTTACAGGCCCCCTTAAGGGGCGGCATATGTTCGAATGCCTTCCCATTTATATCCTATGCGCTGGTGTATGACGTTACGATTTTTTTCTAACTTACCAAAACGCGAAAACCAAGAAAGACCGCTGTCGCTTGGCTTTATCGGAGAGTATTGGCAAGTTTTCGCTTTTACTGACAAGCCAAGACTTGGATTCTAGCTGTCAGAGTAATTAACGAGAAAGAAAATATGGTTTGTGCCGCCTGTGGTAGTCCTTATCATCTTTCTTTTGGACTATTTTTTTGTCAAGATGTCACCTGTTTTGCATGCATTTCACTCTTGCTGAACAGCATAGTCGTCGGTCTGATGTTCATTTCGGTCACCGCAGTTCGATATTCACACGACTGAGTGGTCATTCGCCTGCGGCAAAACGTCGTCGTTCGCCGGACGCGGGCCACCTCCAGTCGGCCGACGTCGCTCATTTTCCATTTCCATCAGCGCCAAAGGGCATCGCATAACGCCCCGTCACCGCCGGACGGAAGGTGCCCTTTCTCGCAAGACGCCGCGCGGCGCAGCGCTGCAGATGACGCTAGCCGTACGCGGCTGAAGCTATGAGATTCTTCCGCGCGGAATCATCCGAATGTCCAGGATATTCCAGGCGGCCGTCTTGATGGGTGGAAATGGGGTCAGGATGCGGCGCAGCCGCGGCGCTGCAAGTGACGCGCATCGCGAGTGAAACCGAAGACGGCTACTTTACGCGGTATTAATTTGAAACCGAAGGGTACGCCCGACCGACGCGCAGCACAGAGCTGCGGAAGGCGCGCTACGCTGGCGGCGCACGCGTGCGTAACGAACGAAATCGAAGACGACCATTCGACGAACTATTCCAAACTCTAGGCTTGGGTAGGCAGTCAACTAAGGCATATCCCTGATTGTCTAGGCTTGGTAGTTCGATATATTTTAGGTATAAAATGAGGTGCTTAGTCTTAGGCTTAATTTTTGTAAGCTCGGCTTAATTTAAACGTAACGTGTAGGCGTAGGCTTCGACCAACCTATCGGAGACGCTCGGGCTTATGCTTAAGCAAGCCTGGAGCTATGCTGCGCTTAAGTTAGTTTGTCCTATTGCTGAAATTTAGGCTTAATGTGAGCAAGTTTCAGATTAAACAACAAAGCTTTAATGGAAAATGTTTGGAAACGGGATTGTCTTCGCGTTCGGACTCTTGCGCAGTGCAGCGCTGCGGATCGCACCGCACAACACAGCAGCCATCCACAGCCGCTTCAGCTGGCGCATGCGTCGCTCTACAAGGTTGAAACCAAAGAGGGCTACTTTCCGCGGTGGACCGTTCGCGTCTCGGATTAACCTCTTCCGCGGCGCTGCAAGCGCGCCGCCAGGAAGCCAGGAAGAAGGGGGATCAACGGTTTTTCCTTCGCAACTTAGTGTGCTCAATTTGGTCCGCTCACAGCCGCGCCGCCGCCGCGCGGCTGGCTATTGATCCCCGTTTGCGGCGGATAACGGTTTCTTCCGTGCGCGCGAGGAGGTCAATCGTTTGGTCACCTGAGTTTTCCGCCTCGGCGATTAATTTCGTGCCGTTAAAGTTTTGTATGTTTTGCGGTAAAGCTCACTGGAGTCACCTCTATCCTGGTCGATAGGCAAATCCCTTCCGAGGCCAATAAGCCGACGGCGGCAGGTCTACAAAGCCTTATTTTGCAAATGAGCCATACTAAAAGCCGGCTGTAAAACTCACTCAAAACGGTCGCAAACTGGACATGGCATACAGGGCGTATTTAGCGGCCGAAGGCCTTCTGAATGCGGAGCGCTAGTACGCATGGGTGCACGCATGCATGCTTACACCAAGCCGCGCTGCATGCATTTTCCTAATTGTACCCATGCACAGTACTTTTTTGCATGACACTAATTCCATAATTCATGCATTCAGTTTTGGAATGCCCACATGCCATTGCATGCGTACCGCATACCTAGTACGCATGATGCGGTGCCACTTACGCATGACCGCTCGCATGCATGCTCACAGCATGCGGTGCTGCATGCATTTCCTTAAGATCAGAATAATCCATCTGATAAGTTTTATTTTTTATATTAACGTAGTTTATAATCCCAGATGCCCTCCATTGCTAATGAGGAACGTTTCGGCGAATCGAAAGCCTCTGGCGGTCCCTCGCGCTTTAGGTTATAGTGATTTAATGTGTGTGTTTCTTGTTTTATCGATAACGTCTCATGCATGTGATCACGCCACGAACAGGGCAGCCTTCTTTAGGAATGCGCCTCCATGCGGTATCTAACCTAGCGATTCTGCTCCTCTCTGTGGCAGCTGTACTCGCTGAGAATGCCCCTACGGAAGAGCATGCTGCCCACATGACTGGAAAGGAAATGAGAATGATGGACGGTGACGAAGAGATCAGCATGGAGGACTACGGCGAGGAGACGGAGCGGGTAAGCACTGCCTGGCCATTTGGGGCCAGCTTATCGTAAGGTCGCGCTCTCGTAGTGAATAAATTCCACGTGCGATCGGATTCAGACTCGTGTTTTTCACGTTTCGCGTGCGCTTCGTTTTGTTCCTACAGCGATTTCAGTGTTTTCAGTTTATAGTGGGCTTACGATATCGTGAACACGATCTCGAGCAGGAATGACGCCCTTCAGGGCGGAAGGGCTACTTGTAGTTTGGGTCACGATGTTTTTCTCGCAGTGTTCCTAGGTAAGCCTAAGCCAAATCCAAACAGCCTAAGCCTAAGTCTAAGCATAAGCGTGGGCCGTGGCTGCGTAACAGGAACTGATCTGAATAGGTAACAAGGACTTGTTACCGTGACCCAAACTACGTGATACCCGTCCGAAGACGACTCTATTTCCGATCCGATTCCAAAATCTGAAGCCGATTCCGATCACCGATTCGACCTGTAGAAAAACCCAGCATTCTTGGCCGATTACGATGCTACGACATATCGACGAGATTTCCGATGTTTTCTACCCTGCAAGCGTTAAAGCGTTTAAAGCTGCCTCAAAAAAGGACAAGTTAATGTTTCCCTCCAAGAACACGAGCCCCAGAATTTTTTTTGCGGTAACTGCTAATCAGGGATGGGCGGGTACCGGTCCCGGTGTACGGGTCGTTTTGGTCCCGGTCCCGGTACCGGTCCCGGTGTACGGGTCGTTTTGGTCCCGGTACCGGTCCCGGTCCCGGTGTACCGATGGTTTTGATCCCGGTCCCGGTCCCGGTCCCGGTCCCGGTGGTCGAAAAAATTCCGCCCATGCCTGCTGCTAATCGAAGCCCAAGCGCGCCTTGCACCGAAGTAAACATTAGAATCAATCTTACGGACTGATTCCGATTAATTTTCGATTAAAAAAACCAGTTATCGATGTCGATGCCGTTATCACCCAGTAGAAGCGATGCGGAAAAAATGCCTAAAAACGTTACCAAGGAATTCTGAAGGATCCCTTCTCGCAAAACAGCCCTTTAGACGCAGCCGGATGCCGTCGACAACGACGCCATTCAGCAGTTGGTGGACAAGTTCCTCAACAAGGGCACGATCGATGAGAAGAAGGAGGACAAGATCAACAAGGAGGCACAGCGGCTCATCAACTCTTCCGCCTACTGGAAGCTCAATGATCCTAAGGTATGTTCCTGCGCGAGACTGTAGTGAAAATCTGAATTCCAATCCGGACGTGGCATAATAATTCTGCCGGTTTGACTGGTTTGGAGTTCAGAACAAAAGACTTAAAAAATAAACATTAGTATTCCGACATTTAGCGCTAAGATAAAATTGATTGTAGCGAATGGTAGAAATGCGTGAATCACGGTTTCTGCAGTTTTTATGATGCTCATTAACATTCCTGCTTAATTTATGATGCTCATTAACATTCCAGGTGGATTAAAATTGACTCTGTTCATCGGAAATCCATTCCGATTCACATCTTCGGAATTTTGCTGGCTTCCAGTTCAGAATTCAGCAAAAAATCGAGGCAGTTCAGGGACACTTCTGGTTGGAATTTTGCAGCCATGACGACGTCTTTTTTAGCCCGAGCACTCGATCAAGTCGCCAGAAGAGGCTAAGAAATGGTTGATGGGCTACGAGAAGGAGGCCGCCAAAGTACTGCCTCAAGTGGCAACCAGCGCGTGGAACTATTTCACGACCGCATCCCCGATCACACGGCAGTATCTCGACGAGGCCAAAGAGGTATGCTCTTGAAAAGAGAAGAACAGAGTTCGGTTCCAGTCGTTCACGCTCCTTTTCAACCGAAATAGACTAGCTAAGAGACAGAAGGGTCCGCTAATAGTAACGGATTTCGTAGTATTCGACGTAGAGATAAGCACACTTTCCACGCAACGATAGAAGATTCGAGACACAGGTCTAAATGCTTTCCCCATTCCTAGTCCTAAGATCCTACATGTGCAAGTAGCGTTTCCAACTCCCCGTGTACTCATCTTTGCAAAAAAGATGCAGCTTCTGAAAGGCGGCGAAAAGTTTCTGTACATGTGGCAAGATGCATTAGACATGATCTGAGAATGCTAATTTAACGGGACAGGCTCGTTG
>JNEY01000120.1:130508-140810 GCA_020875895.1 Aphelenchus avenae | reverse complement strand
TTCACAGCCTTATCCGTCAAGGGTAACGTGCCTAACTAGTATGGCGTCTTCACTTCCTACTGCTCCTGGCCGATTGTTCCTAAGCTGTGGGAGGCTTTTCTCGTTGCTTGTTCCTCGCTAGATGTTGTTGCTCCCGTTCTCCTCGTTGGTCGCACCAATAAAGCTGCACTTTATTTGAGTAGGACGAGAAAGACCCAACTGAAATGGGTTACATTTAGTTGGGCAATAGCATGATGAAACACGAAGAAATAACGCGGAAAGTGGGAAGGTTGGGGAGGGAAAGCGTCCCCAGTGGCGCTCACAGAGTGTGCGAGATAGCCACCGGGTAGCAATCGTCGACTGCCTCGTTCGGTGGTGGCACTGCGGTTTATATAGTGGCGAGGTGGTGGCAGCAGTCGATTCGCAGGCGGGAGGTTCTTGGCGCCATGCGGTTTGAACGAAGTGGCTGCGACGGGAGCGGCGGCGGACCGCGCTCAAGGTCACCCGTAGAGTGTAAAGCGTAGAGAGAACCGTCGCGAAAGTGGAGGGAGATTCGAATGCACCTCGTGAACCTCGCTGTTCACGACATGAGCGTGCACAAGACAAACGGTCCGTCCGCCAAGCGTCTGCCGACAGGAGTTAGCTTGTTTTTTCCTAAATATTTCACTCAAAGTTCACCGGCGAAACTCCACATTTTGACGTCGTCGTGTCTTCTAAAAACCTCGGAAATTCATGGGGGTTTCCCACATTTAACTGCAATTCGCAAAAAGAGCGGGTTTATTTTAACGTACGTACGCGTACCGTACGCGGTACGGTACTGACCCTCCCCGTAGCGTACTGACTTAACGGCCAGTACGGTACGGTACGGTTCGAGAATGGCCCGTACCTGTTATAAAGTACTAGAAAATCGAAGCCGTACTGGACCTCGGCCCGTACCGTACTGTCGTACCGTAGTACGGCCAGCACGTACGGCTCGTACTTGTTATAATTACAACCAAATCGAAGCCGACCTCCACCCATAACGTACGCCGGTTTGTACTGACCCCTCCTTATCATACCGTACTGACTTGCCTCACGGTAGTGCGGCCGTACCACCAGTATGGTTGCCGATTTTCTTTTTTTTTGCTTTTCAATTTCGTTGGAATTCTGGAATTCCTTTCTCTGGTTCCTATCCTATACGCCGTTCTAGCCGCAACGCGCAACGGTTTCACGGATACTGGCGCTATGTGGAGAAGCGCATTCGAGCCCTTCGCGGACGGCAAGGATGCCCACTTCGACGTCATGATGGAGTTGGAGTCTATCTACGAGCAGATTATGCCCTTCTACAAGCAGCTGCACGCGTACTTCCGTCGGCAGCTCTCTGCGGTGTACAAGGGCGACAAGGGCATCACGAAGGACGCAACGATTCCAGCGCACTTACTGAGTAAGTCGACCCGAGATACGTGTACCATAGCGACTGCCATCTGAGCTTAACTGTTATGGTCGTTTTATCACGGTACCTTGGGTTTCCGGCTTAGTTATTCACGATTCCGACTATTTTTCCTCTTCGCAGTCCAGAAAAGGCAATTTTTGCATCAGCATACAGAGCAGGCAGCCTTCGACAACATCCGTAACTAAAAAGTTAGTTACTCTTCGATAGCGTAAACACAGTCTGATTAAAACAACGGCGCTAATCCTATCTTCATTCATTAAGCTCAGATCTATAATCATTCAAGCGATACCCACACATAAGGGGTATGTGCAAAATGTGCCGCATCGTACATGTGCAAAAGGTTTCTTTTCCTTATCTTCCGAAGGATCTTCTTCGGGTGAGCGATGTTCTTAAGTTTTTCATTTCTCTGCGCTTCTTCGTCGTATTACGACATTAGCATAAGCCTCGTAGTTCTATGGATGTTCCCCAAAACATGGTTCGCTTCAGGGAGCCTCGACGCGGACAACTGGCTCGCCTTCTACGAAGAGACCAAACCACTGGACCAAGAGGGCAACATCGCGAACGAGGTCACTGAGTACTTCCGCAATGGAAACTACACTGCGAGGACGATGTTCATCACGGTACGCAAGCGCAGCACATACGAGCACAGCGCTGATAGCAATTCCTTTAGGCCTATCGCCACTTGAAGNTCTAACATAAATATTAAACATCTAATACGCTGAATGATATAATTTATACGTATGTTGCAATTATTCACTACGATGGGATCCGTAGAGAACAGAGTACGGTACTGGGAGGATTAGTACGGAGCGGAGTACGGCATGGGGGGGGGGGGCTTGCCCAAGTCTAGTTCAGCTCATTAGCGTCTTCTTTCGCAAGTCGCTACTACTTTCAGGCAGCGCTGAAACTAACTGGGAATGCGCTGCGGGTCTCGGATTCTTTCCCGTCCGCCCTCGACGATACTGGCACATCCACCGGCAAAACATCCACATGGAAGGAAATCGTCTGGAGAGCAGCAACACTCCTCTTAGTAAGTTTTGCTGAACATTGCGAGACCAAAACTAGTGAGCTATGCTACACGTGGACTGTCCTTCCCTGTATGCGTGCATTAGAAGGGCTCGACAGTTCCTGCCGGCGAGGCGCGGACCCACAGTTTTTAAGGCAAAAATTTCACCAGACAACAAGTTTTTATGCTTGATAACGCTGGTCTAACGGCCGGTAGAACGCGCGGAGGGTAACGACCAATTCTAGCGGGGAGGAATGGTCGGTCCGTACCCTCAGGCGCGATGCGGGACAATTCGTCCCAAGTTTTTTTACCGTCCCAGGAAACGTTTTCCGTCCACGGTGGTTCGCCGTGTAAAATCCATAGACTTTTGTCTGTCTGGAGCCGATCTATTAGGTTCGACCGCTTATATTACGCTACCCATGAGTACGGGTCGGTCTCACAAGGGACGAGGACATAAATAGGGTTTGCGACAAAGGCTTTCGTGATGGCGCTATTCAGGTCTCCGCCGCAGTTGTGGTTGTCTCGCGAGTTGTCTTCCAAGTTCTTGCTGCAAACGGTAGGTCCACAAACTCAAGGGCGTAGCTAGGACCTCTCGGAAGAGGGGCGTCACCCAAGGGTCCCGCGGGACTCCCCTCTTACCCACTTTTCTCAGACACGATTCGATTGAACAAATTAGAAGGCACTGTTAGGATCAATGAAAAGCATTGCTCATTGCAAAAAACACGACAAATTTTGGTAATGGTGTGGACAAGTTTTTTTCCGGGTATTGGTACCTGTTAATGACAGAACATAACATAGACAGCGAACTGCAAAGCTGTCGCGACTGCGAACCCCTGCCTGATGATGCAGCACATGTGTTGTCGCTGCATGCCACAGATTCCTACATTTTTGAATGCTGTTATGGTAGCTATAACGGTGAAATTTTTAACATTGTTTCCTTTAGTAAAACACCATCATACAGTATGCCACCGGTAAAACAGTATGCCGTATTAGGTTACACGCATTTCCCACCGTACGCCACCTTCTTCTTTCAACTTGTTGCTCTTGGTATTCTTCGTCTCGTCTTCCTCATCATACAATGGCGTAGAAAAGCGTCGAAGAAAGAACGTTCAAACGTCGAAACATCAGAACAGGCGGCGTTGTTACTTCACGCTACGTTTTCATCGTCGTCGTCTTACATTACGGAGGTTCAGCAAGTCTACCAACAGTTACGGCAGTTCCTGAAACAAAAATCCGAGCATTACGAAACTCTCTTCGCATCCACAGGCCATCCGAGCCGTCCGAGCGCATCCGAGCAGTGGGAAAACAGGGACACGTCAAGGAGGAACTTGCCCACTGTGAAGAAACGCGTCGAGAGCAGGGCTTACTATTTGTCTGTAAGTTTGGCTTTTACGGACTTTGCAAATCGATTTTTAAGACCCGATAAGACACCCGTCTGCTTTTTCTAATGTAAAAAGCGATCCGGCAAAAAAAACGAATCAAGAAAAATGCTAAAATTGCCCAACTACCCGCAAGCCGAAGCCTGAGACCTAAAGATAATATCAGCTTTATGCCTATAAGGTACAGGTTAAACAGTATAGTTTTGTGTAGACTAGGAGTTTACACCCCCGTGCCTACTTCCGTTCCGTGCTAACCCTCCCCGTACCGACCTCCGTTCCGTGCTGACTCCTGCGTGCCGATCCGGGCCATGCTCCCGCACGGAATGAAATTTGCCATTCCGGGCCCGCCATGGCGCCATTTTGAGGGTCATACAAATTTACTAATTTCTGCTTCTTCACAAGGAAAGATGCAATTATAAAAACAAATATCAGTGTCATCGACATTCATTTCTATAGTGTGTTCAGTACAAGAGGTCACCCGTCGTTCTTGACAAAACTTTCGGGTTTATGCTCAAAAGTGGCGTGGTTTATTGGCTTGACTTTTGCTTAAAATGCGGCAGTTTTTGCCGTCGAGCACGGCACGGAAAACGGCGCCCTTTTCAGCTTGTGCCGCTCCGTTCTCCGTTCCGTGTCAGCCCGGAACGGAACAGGGCCCCGTGTTAACTTTCGCCGTGCCATGAAAAACGCAGAACGGCACGGAACGGAATACGGCTCGGCACGGCCCGCCAAGTCCATGTTAAGTTTCCTTAATGATGCCTTTAATCACTTTTAGCTAATTGCTGGTGTTCTGGTCGGCACGCAGATCCTCGTACAAGGCGTTATCATGGTGCCTCTGAAATCACTAAACCGCCAACTGGGAACGGTGCCATTGGTTGAGGTAGCTGAAGTTTCAGTGGCCATTATGTTCTTGACAAAACTGTGGCAACGAAAGAACTCGATTGAGTACTCCGTTTCGATGGTAAGCGCTACCAAGCTAGGCCCGAACATTTTTTGCTTCAGATCGTTGACATATTGGCTCGATGCTTCGTCATCATTCACCAGGTTCTTACAGGAGCTCCAGTCCAGACAACAGGTATTGGCAACGGGCGGTACAATTGACCTGTGAAGTGGACTTGGCAAGAGAGATGGCGACCCGTGCCGTGGAGCCGTGACTTCGGCCCGGCTCCTCGGCACGAGAGGGGCCACCAGAGCACGGCTCCGGATTTTCCCCTTTTAGGTGCCGGGGCCGTGAATTCGGAGCACGTTTACAAAAGCCGTGACTTGGAATGACAAAGCCGGAAAGATTTTTCGAGGGCCCGGCGCCACGGCACTGGAGGGGACGGGGGGGGGGGGTTCCGGGTCTCTACTCCACAGATTACCTCTGAAACGAAGCAGTCTACGCGCCACGATAGCATTTTTTGGTAGAACACATTTCTCCATTAAAAAAATTTAGATATCGTCAGCTTCGCGCTGTATTTCATCAGCTACACCGCTATTCTTGCTGTTCTTGCTCTACGCTACCATTATTCGGAATTACACAAGAAAACATCTGAGCAAGGCGAAAGCGAACCAGAAGACGCCATCTCATCAGCCGCTGTGCCGCTTCTTGGCAAGATGTGGTTCATAAATGAATTGAAAGACGCCACTTTGTCTGTTTTCACTTCCTTTCAAACGACTTAGTTTCTCTTAGCGAGCTCCCATCTGTTGTAAAATCATTAATTAAAACTTAATGTGTCAATGCCGTGTCGCTTTGAATAAAACAACAGTAACTCAGTTTTTCCTTAAGAGCCCAGGAATGAGAAAAAAATGTACACTTCCATGATTCTAAAGAATTCGGATTCTCGAGAGCAACTTCCGGTGAATGCCTTTGACGGTCCGTTACCTTCTTCGTTGCACGGGGGCTGCTACCTTTCATTTTCGCTGAACCCGTATGTCGTTGTGTTGTTGATTTCGTTGAGCAATCACCACCCGTCTCGTTCGATATCCAGCCGACTGAGTGGTCATTCGCCCGCGGCGAAATGTCGTCGTTCGCCGGAGACGCCGGCCACCTCCAGCCAGCCGGCGTCGCTAATTTTCCATTTCCACCAGCGCCAAAGGGCATCGTATAACGCCGCGCCACCGCCGGATAGAAGATCCCCCTTTCTCGCAAGACGCCGCGCGGCGCAGCGCTGCAGATGACGCTAGCCGTACGCGGGTGAAGCTCGGAGATTCTTCCGCGCGGAATCATCCGAATGTCCAGGCTATTCCAGGCGGCCGCCTTGATGGGTGGAAACGGGGTCAGGATGCAGCGCAGCTACGGCGCTGCAAGTGACGCGCGCTGCGGGTGAAACCGAAGACGGCTACTTTACGCGGTATTAATTTGAAACCGAGGGTAAGCCCGACCGACGCGCTGCGTAGCGCTGCGGAAGGCGCGCTACGCTAGCGGCGCGCGCGTGCGTAACGGACGAAGTCGAAGATGACTATTCGACGAACTGTTCCAAACTTTAGACTTAGGCAAGCCGTCAACTGAGGCCTACCCATGGTTGTCTAGGCTTGGCAGCTTGGTATAGTATAGGTATAAAATATGATGCTTAGGCTTAGCCTTAGTCTTTTTGATTAAAGCTTGTAAGCTCGGCTTAATTTTCTCACAGCGTCTAGGCTTAGGCTTAGATCAACCTATCGGAGACGCTCGGTCTTATGCTTAAGCAAGCCTGGACCTATGCTGCGTTTAAGCTAGCTTGTACCATTGGAAATTTAGGCTTAATGAGTAAGTTTCAGATTAAACAAAAGAGCTTCAATGGAAACGTGGGGATTGTCTTCGTAGCATTATCCAAATTTTCGATGGGAACCGTTCGGACTCTTGCGCAGTGCAGCGCTGCGGATCGCGCACATCTCTGCAGCCATCCACAGCAGCTTCAGCTGCCTCGCGAGCGTCGCTCAGCAAGGTTGAAACCAAAGAGGGCTACTTTCCGCGGTGGACCGTTCGCGTCTCGGATTAACCTCTTCAGCGGCGTTGCAAGCGCGCCGCCAGGAAGCCAGGAAGAAGGGGGATCAACGGTTTTTCCTTCGCAACTTAGTGTGCTCAATTTGGTGCGCTCACAGCCGCGCCGCCGCCGCGCGGCTGGCTATTGATCCCCGTTTGCGGCGGATAACGGTTTTTTCCGTGCGCGCGAGGAGGTCAAACGTTTGGTCACCTGAGTTTTCCGCCGTCGCGACGATAAATTGCGTGCCGTTAACGTTTTGTATGGCTAGCGGTAATGCGCATTTGAGTAGTCACTAGGGCGATCGATCGGCAAACCCTTTTCGGGACCGATTAAACGTAATCAGGGGCCATGGCTGCGGCCGTCCACAAAACCTTATTTTAAAATTTGAACTATATTGCCAACCGTGAAGCTCTCAAAGTGGTCGCATAATGGGCATACGCGGCTTTTTAGGCTTTAAGAAATTCAAAGAATTATCGGTCCCTATTTGCGAATTAGCCTATCTAAAGCTATCGGTGGCATACACGTACCCACTCCGTGAGTGGGTAAGTGCACATGTCATCGCACTATGCACGCACTTGTCATACGTCTCGTTTCACATATTTGCATGCTTCCTTCCACTTGACATTCGTTTTGCGTCGTACCCAGTGTTTCGTGCTTCGCATGTGACTACATGCGCAGTCTCGCTCGTATAATGTACCCACAAGACATGCACCTGGGCACGGATCTGCAATGTATGTGAACGCAGGAAGCATCCGGAACCGGTATCTATCTGCATGCGGGAGCGGTTAGTATGCATTACTGCATGCATGCCGTGAGCCTACACCATGGCTTAAAGCATGCCCTTTCTGAAAAGGGCTGATATACCCGGATACAGATCAAACGAATTCATTTTTACCTCTGCTTGTGCTTCTGCATGCGGCAGCGCTAGTACGCATGAGTGCACGCTTGCATGCTTAGAGCATGGCACGCTGCATACATTTTCGTTATTGTACCCATGCACAGTACTTTTCTGCATGACACTAATTCCAGGTTCATGCATTCGGTATTGGAATGCCCACATGCCACTGCATGTGTACCGCATAGTACGCATGATGCGGCACCGCTTTACGCATGACTGTCCGCATGCATGCTCACAGCATGCGGTGCTGCATGCATTTCCTTAAGATCAGAATAATCCATCTGATAAGTTTTATTTTTTATATTAACGTATTTTATAATCCCAGATGCCCTCCATTGCTAATGGGGAACATTTCGGCGAATCGAAAGCCTCTGGCGGTCCCTCGCGCTTTAGGTCATAGTGATTTATTATGTGTGTTTCTTGTTTTATCGATAACGTCTCATGCATGCGATCACGCCGCGAGTAAGGCAGCCTTCTTTAGGAATGCGCCTCCATGCGGTATCTAACCTAGCGATTCTGCTCCTATCTGTGACAGCCGTAATCGCTGAGAATGCCCCTACAGAAGAGCATGCTGCCCACATGACCGGGAAGGAGATGAGAATGATGGACGGCGACGAAGAGATCAGCATGGAGGACTACGGCGAGGAGACGGAGCGGGTAAGTATGGCCTAGGTATTTGTGGCCTGCTTTTCGCAATCGCGCTCTCTCATCGTGGCTCGGATTCCATGGGCGATCGGATTCCGACTCGTGTTTTTATGGTCACGTGCGCTGCGTTTGTCCCGGCACCGATTTCAGTATTTTCAGTTTCTAGTGGGCTCACGACTCGAGCAGGAATGGCGCCCTTCGGGGCCGAAGGGCTCCTAGTAGTTTGGGTTACAATACAAAATTGCATAACATCTTGCAGTGTCCCCCGTCAGTCTAAGCCTAAGCGATGACGGTGGCTGCTTGACACGGACAGAGCAGGGTAGGTAACATGGTTTTGTTACCGTGACGCAGACTACGTGATGCCCGTCCGAAGACGACTCTATTTCCGATCCGATTCCTAAATCTGAAGCCGCTTCCGATTATCGATTCCACCTATAGGAAAACCCAGCATTCTTTGCCGATTACGATGCTACGACATATCGACGAGATTTCCGATGTCTTTTTACCCTGCAAGCGCTAAAGCGTTTAAAGCTGCCTCAAAAAAAGGACAAGTTAATGTTTCCCTCCAAGAACACGAGCCCCAGAATTTTTTTTGCGGTAACTGCTAATCAGGGATGGGCGGGTACCGGTCCCGGTGTACGGGTCGTTTTGGTCCCGGTACCGGTCCCGGTCCCGGTGTACCGATGGTTTTGATCCCGGTCCCGGTCCCGGTCCCGGTGGTCGAAAAAATTCCGCCCATGCCTGCTGCTAATCGAAGCCCAAGCGCGCCTTGCACCGAAGTAAACATTAGAATCAATCTTACGGACTGATTCCGATTAATTTTCGATTAAAAAAACCAGTTATCGATGTCGATGCCGTTATCACCCAGTAGAAGCGATGCGGAAAAAATGCCTAAAAACGTTACCAAGGAATTCTGAAGGATCCCTTCTCGCAAAACAGCCCTTTAGACGCAGCCGGATGCCGTCGACAACGACGCCATTCAGCAGTTGGTGGACAAGTTCCTCAACAAGGGCACGATCGATGAGAAGAAGGAGGACAAGATCAACAAGGAGGCACAGCGGCTCATCAACTCTTCCGCCTACTGGAAGCTCAATGATCCTAAGGTATGTTCCTGCGCGAGACTGTAGTGAAAATCTGAATTCCAATCCGGACGTGGCATAATAATTCTGCCGGTTTGACTGGTTTGGAGTTCAGAACAAAAGACTTAAAAAATAAACATTAGTATTCCGACATTTAGCGCTAAGATAAAATTGATTGTAGCGAATGGTAGAAATGCGTGAATCACGGTTTCTGCAGTTTTTATGATGCTCATTAACATTCCTGCTTAATTTATGATGCTCATTAACATTCCAGGTGGATTAAAATTGACTCTGTTCATCGGAAATCCATTCCGATTCACATCTTCGGAATTTTGCTGGCTTCCAGTTCAGAATTCAGCAAAAAATCGAGGCAGTTCAGGGACACTTCTGGTTGGAATTTTGCAGCCATGACGACGTCTTTTTTAGCCCGAGCACTCGATCAAGTCGCCAGAAGAGGCTAAGAAATGGTTGATGGGCTACGAGAAGGAGGCCGCCAAAGTACTGCCTCAAGTGGCAACCAGCGCGTGGAACTATTTCACGACCGCATCCCCGATCACACGGCAGTATCTCGACGAGGCCAAAGAGGTATGCTCTTGAAAAGAGAAGAACAGAGTTCGGTTCCAGTCGTTCACGCTCCTTTTCAACCGAAATAGACTAGCTAAGAGACAGAAGGGTCCGCTAATAGTAACGGATTTCGTAGTATTCGACGTAGAGATAAGCACACTTTCCACGCAACGATAGAAGATTCGAGACACAGGTCTAAATGCTTTCCCCATTCCTAGTCCTAAGATCCTACATGTGCAAGTAGCGTTTCCAACTCCCCGTGTACTCATCTTTGCAAAAAAGATGCAGCTTCTGAAAGGCGGCGAAAAGTTTCTGTACATGTGGCAAGATGCATTAGACATGATCTGAGAATGCTAATTTAACGGGACAGGCTCGTTG
>JNEY01000120.1:105896-116857 GCA_020875895.1 Aphelenchus avenae | reverse complement strand
GGGGGGGGGGGGGGGGGGGGGCAACCCTGTGCAACCGGGCCCTAGGCCCGCCGGACCGGGCCGGGCCCTGTTCCGTATGGGAGAAAATCATTTTTTCCATTAAAAAACACTTGACAACTGTGCAAAAATGCATTATGAACAAAGTTCATTATAACATAACAAAGTTACGATTTTCTTTTATGAAAAAATTTTGGCCCCCATACGTAAGTAAAAAATATTGGCCCCGTCATGCACCAAGTCACCCACCCTCCCGCCCCCACATAATGCACTCCCGCCCCGCCAAAATGCACTACTGCCCTACACTCTTTCGTTAAAAGTCTATTACCATCAGAGAACGTTGAAAGAAAAATGAGGCCTATAAGTCGGTCCTCGCGTACAATGTCATGTGCGGACAGACTAGGAAAAGCACGTGCATGGGGGGATTCGCGTTAAGACGCAACCGGTGTTGCTGCATGCAGGTTACTCTCGCATTCAACCGTTTCCAGCGGACATTGTCTATGCCAAAAGGCCCGATAACCTATTCTGATTCCGACAGAAGTTCGAAAGTCGCAAGTTTGAGATAGAAACAAGAGAAACAGCACTTTAATAAAAACGAAGGGGTGTAGAACTTTCGCAGTGACAATGCTCCTTTTCGCCTTCTTGTCCATTCGGGAATCAGCTGTCGCCGGCGTCATCCGGGTTCTCTATGGCGTTCGAACTTCGGTGGCCACTGCGTTCTCGACAGTGAGGACATCTAGTCGTTTCGGTATTCACTTCACTTTGCTTCGAACACTTCACGTCATGCATTGAACTTCATTTTTCTGAACTAAGGATTTCGCCCAAACAGTGGTATTAACGCCAATGACATGCAGGGCCTCTAGGAATTCGGAACCTGAATTCCGACTAATTTCGCCTCATGAACCGCGATTAAGCACCAGAGGTCCGACATTCCGACTGCATTTGCGCCCAGCAGCTTTCATGACGCTGCGAACATTGTCGGGGGATGCAAAGTTTAGCGCCGATACGTCTCGGGTTAATATGATCTGCAGAGTGGGCGGGGGCAAACGATGCTGATCATGCTGTCGGAACTATGGGAGAGAATTCTCCGATTGCTTCGCCCCAGGCCTCTCAACTCAAAAACCAAGATCCAGGGCCCAGCAGATAAAATCCAGGGGGTAAACCAGGGGTTATTTTTCGGACTGTTTCCAGACATTTTAAGCTTAATTATCGGTTCATGACAATGCCTTTAACAATTAGGCGCTGTATTTCGCGACCGTACGTGCAGTTTTCAACAAATCACGGTCTGCGCAGAAAATGGCGTGCATGTCGTTACATTCCACATCGGTGTTGCACTTGATCGCTAGCAGCGCCCGCAGAGTGTCGACGTGCAGGTTGCTCTTCTCAGGTGTCCAAATTCTCTTTGCGATCGAAAAGACGGATTCGCAGTAGGCACTCGATGCGAAGACTGTTAGCAGAGCCTCGACAAGCTTGCGCATTATTTCTCGTTTATTACAACATTCCAAGAAAGCAATGATGAAAGCTGGATACTGCGCCATGAGTTTCGAATGGATAGTCCGTCGCAGGCAAAAGCAGCTGTTAATGGAATAAGAAAAACAAGTACCGTGACGACATAAATCAGTGAAAAAAACTGACTTGCACCCCTGGATTTGCTCACGAAAACCAGGGGCAAAAAGCAAAATCCAGGGGGGTTTGAGACCCCTGCTTCGTCCCAGAGCTACAGCCTGGGATTAGCTCAACGTACGAGCCCAATACTAAAATGAGGAACTTGACTGAACTGAGCCAGACATTTTACATGTCCGGTTTGAAGTTCTAAGCCCGAAAAAGCATGGCTTAGCGTTTTAAAGTGGTCATGATCTGCCCTTTTAACTCGGGTTCAGTTCGAAACTAAAAAAATGGTTACGTTTAAACGCGGACTCCACCTCGTACTCTGTTGTCCCGAATTTTTTTCCTAATTTTGATATTCCGAATAAAACATTCGCCTTCAGAAATCTCGACAAAGTCTCGAACATTCCGAGAACCACCGATCCCCTAGCTCTTCTAGTGAAACTCGCCTTCTCAGCCGGCCATGCCAGGTACACTCTGATTCCATGCAGGATGCCTTTCAGCGAGAGTACACATTTTATCTCGTACGCTCGAGCGGACGCTACACATTCTCTCCTCGGACGTAGCCGTTGCTCTTCCTTTTGTATATTCAAAGAAAACTTTATTTGTGGTGGATCAAATGAAGAGTAAAACGCGGGTATTTTTGGCTTTAGGCGTAGCTTAAGGGTGGAATCGCAGCACGACGCCCTGGTACGGCTTGAGGGTCAACTCCTCCGCACTCAGGTCCTTGATGGCCTGTCCCTCGAAATAGTCGAAGTTTCGCGCAGACGGAACTGCCACGTAGACGTCCCGCAGCGATCGTCCGTTGACGAGGTCCTCGTCCACTCGCAGTGTTTTCGTCGCCGGAACCTCGCCGCTCTCGGGCCAGTTCAGCACCAACAGATAGAGCTAAATATTTCGTGTATGTATGTTGAGTTCACGTGTGTGAAAAATAGTCGTTGGGTCGTGGCAAGGAACGGGTCGTTCCGTGATCCGTGCCGTGTTGAGAACGAACGGCACGGCAGGACAGGTCAAGACGGGCCGTACCCGTTCCGTTCTACCACGGGACGGATCACGGAACGGTGGCGACCCAGAACGGCGCCGTTTCCCGTGCCGTGCTGGTACCCACAAACACTTGGATTTTTAAGCAAAAATCAACCAAAACTGGGCACCCTTAACCAAAAATTCTCAAAGTTTCACTAAGAGTGACGGATTATAGTATCAAAAAGGTCCCCTCGGATTACTACATGCCCCAAAAAGTGGCCTAAACATGTAAATTTTGTAATACGTCCGTAATTTCGGACTTTTGGAGATCCTGTTTTGACCCGTTTTACGCAGCTTTTCCGTGGCAGGACCCGTTCCATGCTAGGGCCGTCTTGGCACGATACGGATGGGGAGAGGGAGTCCAGCACGGAATGGACCCCGGCACGGGGGGCACGGGGTACACAAAAACTCACTGAAAACCGACCTTCTCCAACGGATTGTCGACGAAGCGCTTGTAGACGTGCAGTCCGTCCTTCTTCAGCGAGGTGAAATGGCCTTCTTGGAAGATCTCGTCGCGGACGCGCAGGTTCGAGAGCAGGCGGAAGGTATTCAAGGCTGAGAGCCTGTCGCCGTACTCGCTCTACAACTAGCTCCTTTATACTCCGTTTCCGGTCGTCGAACAGCTACCTCGAAGTTCATGCTAGCGCCCGTAGTATCGTCCACCGTCTTGAAGTAATACGGCGGATCGAGTGGCGAGAAACCGAAGTTGCGAGTGGCGTTGTCAAAGCTCCAGCGCATAAGACCGCGTTGGCGATGGCGTCCCCGAGTGTTGCTCGGTAGCGCCAATTCCTCGCCGTAGTAGATGCTGACGGGGCCGGGCAGGAAGAGCTGCAGCATGGTCACCAGCGAAGCTACTTCCTCCTCGTGTTCGCGACTGCTGAAGGCCGGATCTTTATCCGGGGGGGGGGTCAACCAAAAAACACGTATGTGTCTTTGCTCTTTCTTGTGACTCCTTACAGAGCGTCCAGAAAGTCTGTAATCCTTACAGGAGGGTGGGTAGGGTCGGGCCTCTGATTACATTTGATTAAAGGGTGGGTGGGTTGTAGGTAAAATGGCCCGCCGCTAGGCGCCGCCCAGAGCAAAGTTTGATTATATTTTGCAAATTTTACTTTAATTTCGTCGGTATGGCCAGCGGCGGGCCTTTTTAAACATTGTTTTTCAAAAACATTTAACTGAGTTTTTGCACAAATGTGCTAATAAGTACTTAAAACAAGCTTTGTTCTGCGCTTAAACTCAGTTTTGCACGTGTAATATCACAGGTTTGGATGGGTGGGGTCCGACCCCTGATTACATTTTGATTACAGGTGGGGTGGGTGGGGTCAAAAAAGGGCGATGCAATGATAACAGACTTTCTGGAAGTTGCCTTATGAGCTAGCACACTACCGTTTTAACATCCAGCACGCCCAGGCGATCCCCTGCAAATGGTCTCAGGAAGCCTTCTAAGTGCACAACGATACGAATGATTACGAAAAGTCCGTCAGTCAGATTTTGGACCAGAAACCAAAGTGTGTTTTTGGTCAAAACACATTTTTATTTTGCCCTTTACTGGCTTAGAATTCTTCATAGCATACTCGGATACATTCCATTCCATTTTTGAAGTGTTCCTAGTGGTTATCTTTACGGGTAACCAAGTACGCCTCCGGCGAAAGAATTTCCAGTTAATGTTCAACCCCGCCCTCCTCCGCACAGAGAAAGTTATTCGCCCAGATAATGTGCAAGCTCAGAAGGTGCGAACCTGTTTCAAAGTAAGTCAAAGCTCTCATTTTTTCCAACAGACATACCCGAGCTTCTCGTCCACGCGCGGCGAATGAATGTCGGCAACCGTCCAAAGGGGCAGGACGGCGTCCTTGTTCTCGATGTGATCCGTTCCCTCCTTAATCCTCGCCTCAAGACAGTTCAGGATACCAGCACCGGTGCAGTTGTCGCCGTCGATTAGCGAGTGCGTGAAGTAGTCGACGCTCGAGTCGACGACCGCCTTGTCTTCATGGTGAACGGAATCGGCGAAGATCAAACTAAAAATTTCTACGAGTAACGGATTGCTTTGTTCGATCTACAGGTATCTCACGGTTTTGCTACTTACACGTCTTTTCCTTGATGGAAGACAAAGAGTCCGACGATAACTACACAACTAATAACGTCTATGCGGGCGACCTAGAGCGCAAAGAGGATCATGAAGCCCATGGTGAGGCAGAAGAGACCCATAGCTTCGGAGAGGGCGAAGCCGAGGATGGCGTACGAGAAGAGCTGCTGCTTCAACGACGGGTTGCGGGCGTAGCCGATGACGAGCGCACCGAACACGTTGCCGATACCGGCTCCCGATCCAGCCACACCGACCGTCGCTGCGCCAGCGCCGATGTACTTGGCAGCACTGTCGATATCACGCCGCGCCATGGTGGTATGGAGGGAGCGGACGGCAACCGCAGCCTCAGGGCGCAGAGCACCGGTCGAGCGGAGAACCACGGCGCGAGTGAGCGGGACAGCGAGGCGCTGGCAGTACATGTTCAGCGTTTTTCTCAAGTATGGGTATTTAAACCTTTGTTGGCTTAGGTCTTTGTTGGCAAACTGCGTGTAGTTGCCCGAAAGTTTCCTAATTTCGCTCGCAAGTCTTTCGATCTGCTCCGCTCCGTTCTTGCGCTTCTGAAGCGATGCAGGTAATGTGCATAGTGCAAGCTACGCACATACCCCGCTACCAATACCTGACTCAGTTACGTGCAGACCGTCGACGCCCCACTCGAAGTACTTAGTAGCAGCTTTAAGTAGGCCTTCTTCGATTTCCGGCACACTTATGTTCAGCAGCGACCAGTACGAAAACGCTATAACAATGATTAGCCTGAAGCAAGTGTATCGGACGCATACTGTCGAAAGTGTTGACTGGTCGGGCCCAGGCATGCGAGGTTACGACCGTCAGCGGAAGGTCCACGATGAAGAAGAGACCTGAATGTGTACCCAGTGGTTTACCTGCCTTGAAACCCCCTGCGTACCTGCACTATGTGTAGCCCTAATGAGCTCCTTAAGGTCTTCTTCGCTTCCGAAACGAGGATCCACCCGTAAGTGGTCAACGACCGCTGCCGGCTCGAAGTCATCTCTGGGAGTCGGAACCACAGGGCGGGGCCAAATAAAGTTGACTCCAATGCGGCGCACGTCGTTGATCTTTTCCTGGATACCCTTGAAGTCGCCAACACCGTAACCGTTGGAGTCGCGGAAAGTCGCCGTGTACAGCTAAGCTTGTTCTATGTGTACAACCACATATGACGAATTTCCTGCCTGGTAGATGACGGCATTCTCCTGGGCTTTGGGTTCCTTCTTGGCGGCACAGTTTCGGCTCAGTACGATGATGAGAACGGCTCCGGCAAAGACAGCCAGACATGCAAGACAGAACAGGACGAAGAGCGCATACCTATTAGAACGTGAATATTTCCGGCGATTCCAACTCAGACTAACCGCACATACTTCCGGAAGGAGTCGTTGCGGTACGGCTCTAGCTTCGTCAGCACGTTCAATTTCTTCGACGGCGTGACATTGACGTTTTCAGAATCCTGAAAACGGGGCACCTGTTGTTGTGCTGTCTTCCTATCCGTTACCTTGCTGAATTTGGCATCCGAACCAGTGTCGATCTTATAGGTTTTCGGAGTGCTGCTTTGCTCAGACCTGGGCAGTAGCGAGTCTGAGACCGACATGGTCCTAAAAACGTTAAGGTGTTTATGACCTAAGCGTGACATGGACGACGCGGTCTATAGCAATCACGAAAAGTAAAACTGTCTGGCAATACGATCAAACCGGCGGAAAAGGCTCCTCGAGTTTTGGGTCCCGCTTTTTGGGTCCCGGCTAAAATATTGAAATCCTTTTTGGGTCCCGGAGTTTTGGGTCCCGGCTAAAATATTGAAATCCTTTTTGGGTCCCGCTTTTTGGGTCCCGGCTAAAATATTGAAATCCTTTTTGGGTCCCGGAGTTTTGGGTCCCGGCTAAAATATTGAAATCCTTTTTGGGTCCCGCTTTTTGGGTCCCGGCTAAAATATTGAAATCCTTTTTGGGTCCCGGAGTTTTGGGTCCCGGCTAAAATATTGAAATCCTTTTTGGGTCCCGCTTTTTGGGTCCCGGCTAAAATATTGAAATCCTTTTTGGGTCCCGGAGTTTTGGGTCCCGGCTAAAATATTGAAATCCTTTTTGGGTCCCGCTTTTTGGGTCCCGGCTAAAATATTGAAATCCTTTTTGGGTCCCGGAGTTTTGGGTCCCGGCTAAAATATTGAAATCCTTTTTGGGTCCCGCTTTTTGGGTCCCGGCTAAAATATTGAAATCCTTTTTGGGTCCCGGAGTTTTGGGTCCCGGCTAAAATATTGAAATCCTTTTTGGGTCCCGCTTTTTGGGTCCCGGCTAAAATATTGAAATCCTTTTTGGGTCCCGGAGTTTTGGGTCCATGTTGGGTCCCCCTTTTTAAGTCCCGGAGTTTTGGGTCCCAGAAAAGATTTCGTCAGAAAATTCAAAAAATGCGATTCAGTGGAGCATACGGTCCTTGTTACTTGTTTTAATGCCTACCCGATGATCGCCTTGGGTTGGTGGTACGATTTTAAGCAGTAAAGATGGTTTTAGGTGGTCGTTCTGGTGAAATTTTTTTGGGACCCAAAACACCGGGACCTAAAACTCCGGGACCCAAAAACGAGGACCCAAAACTCGGGTTACCGCGGAAAAGCTTCCAGACGGGTCAGTCTGGCTCAAGCTGTGCGGCCAACAACGTGCAAATGCGCAAGATGTTTACGCGGTGCCAATAGTGACATCGAAGCTTTTTAAAATACCGTATCCCCCCCCATCCCCCCAATAAGCTAGCTTGCATAGGCTGTGGCACTATGGAAGGCGATTTTCCACTGTGGAAGGTCGCCGGCAAATTACAGTAACTACTGTAACAAGCAGCGACCGAAGGCGGCGGGCGGCGGCCGCTTCCATGGATCCATGGAAGTACTGTAACAGTGCGCGACCGAAGCCAGTTAGTACAGTAGCTACTGTAACAAGCGACTGCACAGCGTGTACAGCAAAAATTCGGTCGTTGTCAGCGACCGAGCGCCGGTCTGAGTCCGAGCCCGGACCAAAATCCGAGCGGTATCCGAGCCTGCTCCTTGTCCAAGCCTGGACCAAAATCCGAGCCGTATCTGAGTTGGCTTCTTATCCGAGCCAAAATTTGAGCGGTATTTGAGGCGAATCATTATCCTAGCTCGGACCTGAATTCAAGCTGTGTCTGATCCGCATAAAAAAATCTGAGTCTGGTCCGAATTTTGAGCTGCATTTTTGTTTGCATTTGGCCTTTTGCAAAAGGCCTGTATTTCGTCGAGCGGTGTTCGAGCCGGCCGGTGTAAAGCGCGGCGGAGTCGCTGTCCGTGCTAATCCTATGCGCCGATCTGTGACAAACAAGCGGCGTCTGCTGACGCATTTCATTGTTCGCGTCGGCAAGCGGCGGTGACGACGCTTTTCTTTGCTTCCTTTTCACAAATTTGCCTTTTGCAAAAGGCATATTTGGCTTAATTTGCAATTCTAAATTGAGGGTTTGCAGCGGGCTGCTTACACGCCATTTTCGGTGCACCGATTTTGTTCGGTTGCAACCGAACTTTATTAATGTCTCTGAATGCTGTGCCGCTCAGTACGCTTGAATGCAAGCACGCTTTTTTAATTCGGCCTTTTGCTAAAGGCCTGTATTAATCGGAGCGGTATCCCAGCTGGCGCAATGGAATACTCAGAGTTTGCAGCGAATCTGATTTTTTTGTTCGCCTTAGGCAGTGGCAGTGACGCTGTTTCTCCTTTTGCCTTTCTTTTTACAGACTTGCCTTTTGCAAAAGGCATTTATTTCGTGCTAAGCGAGGATGGTTAAGTGCTGTTTGTCGCGAGGTCATCTTTTCAGAGCCTGCACTGGACTACTATGAGAGTACAATGTAATGCTCATAGCTTGCAGCGGACTACCCTGAGAGGGCAGTGGACTGCTATTGCCTTTAGCAAAATGCATTTCTTTCGTGGTAAGCGAGCAGGGTTAGTCGTTGTTTGTCGCGAGGTCTTCTGATTTTGCACCGGACTACTTTGAAAATGCAGCGGTCTACACAGAGCTTGCAGTTGACTACTTGGAGCTTGCAAAGAACTACTCAGAGCTTGCAATTGACTATTCGGAGCATGGAGTGGATTACTCAGAGCTTGCAGCGGACTACTTGGAGCTTGTAATGAACTACTCAGAGCTTGCAGCGGACTACATGGAGCTTGCAATAGACTACTCAGAGCTTGCAGCGGACTACATGGAGCTTGCAATGGTCTACTCAGAGCTTGCATTGGACTACTCGGAGCATGGAGTGGACTACTCAGAGCTTGCAGCGGACCACTTGGAGCTCGAGTTGGACTACTCAGAGATTGCATTGGACTATTCGGAGCATGGAGTGGATTACTCAGAGCTTGCAGCGGACTGCTTGGAGCTCGAGTTGGACTACTCAGAGATTGCATTAGACTACTTGTAGCATGGAGTGGATTGCTCAGAGCTTGAAAGCGGACTTCTTGGAGTATAGAGTGGATTACTCAGAGCGTGCAGCGGACTACTTGGAGCTTGCTTTGGACTACTTGGAGCTTGCAATGGACTACGCTGAGCTTGCAGCGGACTACTCAGAACATGCATTAGACTACACGGAACATGAGGCGGATTGCGCAGAGCTTGCAGCGGACTACTCAGACACTCGATCAGACTACGTTTGCTTATGCGCTGCGTTATATTTTATTCGGTTGCAACCGAACATTTGGAGGCGAAAGTGTGGCACTGGACTTCTGTTTGTTGTTGGCACTGGACTGAAATTAGAGTCTGCAGTTTCCGACTCTGGCTTGGACTACTTTGAGACCGCAGTGGACGACTTAGAGTTTGATAGCTCAGAGCGGATAGTCGGATTGCACAGAGCTTGCAGCGGACTACTAGGACCTTGCAAAGAACTACTCAGAGATTGCACCGGATTACTCGGAGCATGGAGTGGATTAATCAGACCTTGCAGCGGACTACATGGAGCGTGCATTGGACTACTCAGAGCTTGATTGGAGTACTCCGAGCATGGAATAGATTATTCAGTGCTTGCAGCGCACTAATAGGAGCTTGCACCGGACTACTCGGAGCTTGCAGCGCTCTACTACAGTACTAAAAGTACAGTAAATTGCAAGGGGGTTGTGCCGTCTTCGGTCGGCTATTACAGTACACAATGTAAGCGGCGACACAAGGCAAGAAGGCAGTACGTACTGTAATATCCGATCGAAGGAGGAGTACAACAACAAGTTGTAACTGCAACTAGTATATTGTAGTCTCTGCAACTTAAATTGTAACTACAGTAGCTACAGTAGTTTTTTTCTATCAGTGCCCGGAAACTTTCCGGGTTATTTCCCAAGGTGTTCGTGGTCAGATTTATACGTGTCGCGACGGCTTTGTATTTGAGCACACTTGAGTCTACGAACTCTTTTAGGTAGACTTCGTCAGCATGGAGCCTACTTCTAGCGCGGAACTCTTTGCGACCAAGAATGGAAAGAAGGCAGTCGACGTTATCCTCTACGCACATCTTGTCCGTGAACCAGTGAACATCTTCTCCAATAACACCGGCAAGTCTTACCGGTTTCTCGAGGTTCATGCGGCGTCCTCTCGCGGTGATCTTATCAAGGTCACTTTCTGGAATGATGACATCGACCGTCTGTCCCCTCAGCTTCGTCAGGGAGCAGTAAGTGCGCTGACTTTGTCTTTCAGATTTTGTCGAAACTTTTGCCTGGAGCGGTCGACATTGCTGGAGCGGACAGATATTGATTTCTGCATTTAGCTTCTTCGTTTCAAGATGTTCAAGGCCCAGAAAGTCACCAGCCACAAGTTTCGCGTGGGGACCTTCGACGTCACACTTTGTGCACAGAGGGACTCATCCGTGTCGGTCGTTACCGACAAATTCTCGCTCAAGCAGCTGCCGCTTTCCAACCTCTGCGACATTGACATGACCGTTTCGGCCCGTCATCGTCTCTGTTTCGAGATCCCTCAGAAGTTCGTTTCGCATGACAACGACCAGGGTCTGATCGGCTACGGCACGCTCTACGATGCGAATTGGTCCGCGACGAACGTCACGGCGCAGATCGTCTTGCGTCAGAACGCTCCGCTGCTGCGATACATTCTTGGAGTAAAGAACCGCGTCATCATTCAGGGCACAGTCGGTCGTTCGGGTAGGACTTT
This sequence comes from Aphelenchus avenae, assembly GCA_020875895.1. Taxonomy (NCBI): domain Eukaryota; kingdom Metazoa; phylum Nematoda; class Chromadorea; order Rhabditida; family Aphelenchidae; genus Aphelenchus; species Aphelenchus avenae. Next base: position 106,029 of record JNEY01000120.1, on the reverse strand, counting down.
TTCCTTACGACTATATATTCTGCTTGTCAATCAGACCTTTAGGATCTCTCATCGAAGTAACGGCGCACTGCATCAAGGACGTTCAGCTTTCGAAGTCTTCGGAGTCGGCACAGGACTGCGTTCTTCTTCCGGA
>JNEY01000120.1:61283-79835 GCA_020875895.1 Aphelenchus avenae | reverse complement strand
AAAATAGCCCGCCGCAGGCGCCGCCAGAACGATTTTTGTGCTTATTTGGCAAAAATACGTTGAAAATTTGTTACTCACCGTCTGAAATCCGAAATTTTGTCATTTTTTCGCCCCCTCTGAGAGCCTTGTGCATTTGGGAGACTTAGGTGTGAATAAACCGACGACAATTAGCAAACTGAGCGAACGGTAGCCTAGATCTTGATACATACTCTTCTGATCTGATACAAGTCAGTTCCACTTACTCTGTGCCACGTTGTGCAGCGGAACGATGCAGATAGAAATACAAGACGCCATCATAACACGACGCGTGATTGACATGACATTAGCGGAACATGTGATGCTTCATTCGCTCAAACTTAATGGGCGTACGTTCGCTGTGTGGCATTGAATCAAGGTTTCTTCCTGGTGGTTTGCGGACACATAATCGTGGTTTCCGTTGCCTAGCTGAGGAATGATGCTATTACGTATACTTCCCGTGGTCTTCTTCGTGGGCATTCACGCTGCCAAAGTAAAGCATGCCAGAAGCATCGGCACTGTTTTGAACCGTCGGCTTCCCGAGAACGGCGGCTTGGAGGACCGAGCGGTCTGGCAAATCAACGACGGACTGATGGACTGCGGCCCTTCATGGAGCCACTTCCCAGCGTTTACCTACTTAACCTATGGGTAATGCCGACGAATCCGAAAGACCATACCATTTTTTAGATGTTGGTGCGGTCTGGACGGAACAGGGGAGGCGGTGGATGAAGTGGACGCGTAAGTTACCCAACTCCGTGGAGCCCACGTAGACTCAGTCTCCCGATTCCTGCGCAGTTTTGGATGAAGGAAATGAAAAAAGAAAATGCCCTTGACCCCGCGGCAAATTTCATCTGAGACCCCTGAAGCCAGTGGCGTAGCGACAGTGGGGCAGGGGGGGCATCCCCCCTAAATTTCGGAGGGTACGAAAAGTAGCAAATGGGGAACCCTTATGTTCAAGGGGATAATAAGATGGCAAGAGGGTACCAACATTTTTCGGTGGACAAGGTCTTGGCCCACCGTAGCCTTCCTCCATAATCCTAAAGTCCCTAAAATTGGATCCTCGGTACGCCACTGCCTGAAGCCTCAGGGTTTTTGACAGTCGGTTTCAAGCAAAACCCAGGAAGGGACCGGAATTACCAAAGCTGACTGAAACCCCTTGTCGTTCCCCATTATATCATCCTTACTCAAAATAAGGGCCATTCGAGTTGCTGCAAGGAACACGACAGGTGTTCCTTCAGATTATAAGTGAACCCAAAGATTCTTACGAGCCTAGAGCTAAGCCCTGAGGCAGTGGCGTACCGAGGATACGATTTTGGGGGGGGGCAAGGGTCTAGGGGGGGGCCAAGATCCTGCCCGCCGAAAAAATGCCCCTTGGTACCCCCTTACCGAATTTTTCGCGGCGGCCTTCGGCCGCCGCGAACATAAGGGTCCCCCCTTTGCTACTTTTCGTGCCCTCCGAAATTTAGGGGGGGGGGCATGGCCCCCCCCCGTGCCCCCACTGTCGGTACGCCACTGCCCTGAGGGAACACGACAGCCTAAACCCTAAGGCAGCCCATGATTCAGCGTAAAGCATAAGCGCGCACAGCGGCTTATTATCACTGTGCACCATGCTTTATTTGTTAGGAGGGGGCGGACAAGCGTTGTTGTGTCAAACCCCAACATGTTGTCTGAGCAGTACCTCGATGTACCAGTCCTTCCCCCAAACATGGAACCATCCTAGTTGCTGCAAGGAACACGACATGTGTTATGAGCGACTGAAGAACGAAGGATGCAAAGGACAGTACTACGACGAGTACGACTACTTCTGCAAAGGCCAGGGCGATCACAAAGAACCTGTGTGCAATACTCGTAGCAGTAAGTGCTTTTTGAGCTCCGCCGACGCGACTATACGCTTCAGACAATGCATGCGAACGCAAGCTTTGCGAGTGCGATGCACGTCTCGTGGCATGCTGGAGGCAAGCGCCCGATCGCCAGGCGCAGTACTTTCGTATGGGCCTTGCGCCCAGCGCGTCCCCGATGTGCGTGTTTGGTTGGAAATGGCTCGGATAAATGAGCGATATCTTGGCCAAGCATCAAAGTTCATGCGTACGAACGGACAATAAAGTGGCTTGACTGCAACCAGAGAGTCCCCTTCACAGGGCAGGAGAAGTTCCTGCCTCCCTCCTTGGTAGAACTACACCAAAGCGTAAATCGTTCGTACCTGAAAACTGTGTTGCAGCGGTCGAACCTAAAACGGGGCCATCGAAACGATGCGATTTGTGCGACATTTAGCGGACCACAGCGCCCTGTGCTTCAACTTGTCACTCTTCAAAACGTCAGGGATATCAGCGTTTTTGTCAAAGATTTTCTGTCTCATTCGAATTCGCGTTGCACCTCAGCAGTCTAGGAAGCATTGTTTTCGCCGGTTCAGATCGCCCGAAAACCGCCAATTTTTCGCGGTCCGCAGCTCGGAATGCACGAGACGGAAGGGAGCGGGCCGAACGTACGAAGGAAAAGGAAGACCGAATTAATATTCATGACTTCGGTCTTGGGACCGGAAGGGATTTCGTTTGTTCATGGAGCGTCCCGAAAATATGTATAGCTGACATGGGGCTAGGGGGTCAACCCGATGCTGACGATGGCGGCATGAGGGGGTAAGGGGTTAGGGCATTGCTGCCGTTAGCATCGGCTAATGTCAAAAGTTATGGTTTTGCCCTGCCCGAGCAAATATTCTCTTCTTACCTTAAAATGCAATTTTTGTATTTCCTTATATAACTGACAAGGGGTAGGGGGAATGTTGCCACTAGCTTCGCTAGTACGCCTATTACCGTTCAAATGATTTGGCTGATAGGCATTATGCATTTTTTTTGGTTGAGTCGGTAGAACATCAAACGTACGAACATGACCTTTACGAGCCCATACAGCCGGAATTCGCCGAAAGCCCTTGTGTTGTTCGGTGACTAGGGCTGGGCGAGAGCGGGAACGGCCATGTGAGCCTGGAACGCAACCGGCATAGGAACGCATCTTTAAGTGCTGCTTGCCTTGTCCACACCGGGCTGCCATTTTACAAACTTGAGTCGTAACGGTTCGTACGTGGACAAAGGTTGCCCCCGAAGAAGGCCCCTTGCCTATTACCGTTCATCCGTGCCAAAATTTAGGGCGTGATTCACAAGCGACTTCTTTTTCCGAATTCTGCAGAAATGACTGAATTCTGAAATTTGGTACAAACCTTAACACGGATCAGGACGTCAGCAAAACCAGATAGCATTATCCATAAATCATTATCTGATGTTCTGGAAAAGCTTACCGTCATCTCGAGTTTTCCGAGAGTGGCCATGTTGAGTGGTCGAGGCCCGTTAACGATTAGGTAGCTCATGCACTGCCAGTGGTGTCTGCTGTCGGGTTCCTCGTGTGCAAACAGTTTCAGTCTGCGGTTAGTGAGTCGCACGTCCGGTTCTGAAAGGTACGCCTTTCCGCAGAAACAAATAATTCACAGGAATCTACCCAGAAGCTCCATGCCAAATTTAAGGACTTTAAAGACAACAGAAACTGAGAAACAGACTCGATTGTAAGAAACGAGAGCATGTCCCAAGTCCATCCATTTCAAAACACCAAAGTGCACTCCACAAAACGGCAGCGGAAGGAGGACCTTCAGACAGATGGTAGCAAGTGGCTTGGTTTTTTACTATCTGCAAGACTCCAAGAAGTCTGGTCGACGAGCACAAGCCTTTCGTTTTTCTTAACGGTAAAACTCACTACCACCGACATTCAACAGAATCTCTTTTTCTATCTTTTTTTCACGGTTCTCCGATTTTGTTATGTTTGTTTTACTCGGTATCTGGTATGGCTTCTCTGACCTCGTCCTTACAGCGTAAATCGACCTCATCACATTAGGCTAATTAGCGCCTTGTTTTGACGCGCCCGCCTTTTGTGTCCGCCACAGACATTGGCTCAGCAATGAGGCCAAATTTCACATGCATCCGAATGACTCCGCGTGCAGCCGTTGTGCTTCGTGGCCACCTGACGTTTCCGTCGCTAAACACGCCATTATTCATGTCGCCGCTGGTGGCCATGGCAGAAGAATGAGTAATTTACGAGGGAATGTGGGTTCCAGACTAATGAGTCAGGACGCACGACCGTGCCAGGTTATATGAATCACCGGCATGACCAGATGACGTGAAAATTAATCTCTGCTTAAAGTAGCGTACACCTAGAGAAATTCGCACTACTTTTAAGCGGAAAGAGCAAAAGACCGAAAGCGTGCCCCCAAGACAGGCTGCAATAAGCTGAGGGACTTTCTTGTCGTCGATGCGAATGCGATGTTCCTATTGAACCTTTAGAAGTCCCTCTACACCCTTAGAATGTGCATGAAGTCGACCGCTTGCAGAGAGCTAAAGTTCCGCGTGCAGGGGATTGCAGACTAGCCTCTTCAGCCCCAGACGGCCGACCCAAGAGGTCGTCGCCGTTCTTCTTACTGATGTAGAATGCCCTGGAAACCCCAGCTAAAAGTTTGGCAGACGACCGGGCAAACATTTGCATTTGTATGCACTAATTGCCAGAAAGAATCTGAAGCCGCCATAAAGACAAACCGACTCGGAAAGCTTGTACTAGAGCACCCGTACCAAGATACGGGCCGTACCCGTACCCGTAGAATACGGGTACGGGGTTTAGCACGGGGTACCCCCCAACACGGCCCCCGTACCCGTACCCGTGTTTTTGGCGTTTTTGGACCGCCGCTAGGCGAATTTTAGCAAATTTTCACCAAATTCATAAAAAATTTTGACTAAAATTTCGTTGGTGTCGCCTGCGGCGGGCCTATTGACATTTAAACCACTTTATATCGTAGATTATTCGCCCATCACTCCATTTTGGCCTGTTTTTAGGCAAAAAATCGAAATTTACCACGGGTACGGGTTTGCTACCGTGTTATAATACGGGTACGGGGTTTGGCACGGGGGGGGAGGTCACCACGGGTACGGGGTTTGGCACGGGGTCCGAGTGCCGATCTCTAGCTGTACTCAGCTGTCCCTACTTGTATTCTGATTTAGTTCTGTTAAAGATCCGATAATCCGATTTTATCCAAGCTATGCGCACCATAAACAAGCCTTTGGCCCACACAATATTTTTCCCCTTTTGGCTTGTTTTTGGCTTATAGGCCCTTTGATTTCAAGAACGCGGTGGACGGTACCCTTCAGAAACTGATATTCTTCCGCATAAACGAGTGAATGTCTATTGCTCCACTTCCCTTAAAGCTTTCGGACTTCGGTGTCTTTTGGCTCCGGAAGCTCGATTTCGTCTTTGGTCCAGTTTCTATTCTCCGATGCGTATTCGCTTGAAGATTCGATGGATCTTGTTAGTTATAGGGGGCTTTAGAGAGGCGAAGGATCTATAGTAATTTACGAAGTTGACTCCACCTCCCGCCCCTGAAAACCGGTCGCGATATCAGTTTCTTCACCCGCTCTAAAGCAGCCTTCCTTAGATCCTTCCCCTCTAAAGTTCTACCCCCCCCCTATAACCAACACAATCTGATTCGGTTTCGGGCCCATTCCTTGACTAGGTCCTCTCGATGCTCCACGGCCATATTTGGCCTCCGTTCAGGTGCTCCTCGTACCAGCGCTCACATCGTGCTAAACGGCGATTATTCATGTACCACACTGACGGCGGTACACGAATGGGTAATTGGCCGCCTTGCGGAGGCCCATGGCCCACCGCCGCTGATGAATGGGCCTCAATGGGCCGTGGCCGGACGGAAGCGCGCGTGTCGGATTCGGCGCGGGTATCAGCCGCAGAGCGGGCCGCATATTTCGCCTCTTTGTCGGCGCCTAATTATCCGCGCCCAGGACATCTGTTATCGCGGCGCGGCATTCGCGCTGCAGCGCTGTGGTCGGGGCTAAGCTGCTTCGTACACCGGAAGCACTTCCTCGGATCCGCGCACGCAATGCACGAGCACCGACGCCCAATGAAGCCCCACTTAGGCTTGCAGTGGTGGGGTGAAATACTTGCGAGCTTTGGCAGGAGGTCATTAGCGCTCAAATTCCAGTGGATTATGCAAATCCGAAGCCGGCGTTAGTCGCGTTAGCGTTGCACGTTGGCAGCTGTTAGTCCGAGGTGGTTAGAAATTCGTCAGTTTTTGTCATCTAGGGCGTCTGGCCAAGTTCTCAGCATGGAGTGTAACGTGTGCGCCATTACTGCGCATTGAACCCGTAGGATAACATGCTTCGGAACCTGGTCCGTTAATCCGCACGAGCCGTTTTTTGCGCGTTGTAAAGGGGCCCGCACCGTTAGGAAGATTTTGAAATCGTAGTATAAAAGGTTGAACTCCAAACATAACTATTTACGAAAAATAAGAGTTATATTTATGCAACGCAAGTTCGGAAACAACTCCAACCTGAGCACGCCTGATTTTCCTGCTTTTTTCATTACGGCAGACGCTTTGTCAATCGAGGGCTGCTTTCCAATTTTAACCATAAAATGATAAATTTCGAGGTTCGGAACGTGATCCGTCGTTCCACCGTTCCGTACCTTTAAGACATAAAGAATTAACGGCTTTTTATCGAAAGGCTCGTAATTCGGCATTCACATCCGTTTTTTTTTTGTTCTTTATAGAGGAACCCGAAAAACCATCATTTACGCGTTTTTAGACAGCCTTACACTCAAAGAGCTTAATTTTTTAGGCATATTTTCGAATAAATTTGCTCTTGAATGAAAGCTTGCCAGAGCTCAACGCGGCAGCCGACCGCTTTCTGTTGCATCTAAGTGGGCAGTGCACGTCAGAAACGTCATTTGTAGTCATGCGGAACAAACCCGCGGGTAATCGCTGCTAATTTAGTACCTCGCTTGCAAGCTTTAGGACTCAGTGCGCGTTGCTTGCGGATTTAAGCGAGCCCTGTTCGGCGTTATCTTTCTTCCAACGGTTCGTTCCGTCGCTATACGTGTTAAGCCAACCACGATCATCTTAGCGTTCCCATTCGAGACACAAACGAAGTCAGACCTTCCGTCTAGGCTTGCTCGACGATCGTTGTTAATGTTGATGTTAATGGCAAGGCTCAGCTTAATCTCGGTTTGTGTCGAAACATGGACGCTTCGGAGGGTATGCGGGCGGGTGTCTCGCGGGCGGAATCGAAAAAAATTCCGGGACGCTACGTGATTACAGGCTTAAAAAACATTTACGGGTAGAATCGCACTAATTTTCATGTAGAAACACTATTTTTTCCACCACGAGATAAGCAGTTGGTCCGCTCTTCGGAGACCGAATTTGAACGAAAAACCTGATCGGTTCCATACTGTCAAGGATTCGGTCCTTTTTCGAGATTCATCTCGGATTGGGATACAGTTTCAACTTTGGTATGCCCCTACTTGGCGGCCTCATATATTTAGTGTCCAAAGTCAAGCTCAGTTAAGACGTCACCGCCTATGACTGCTCACCCCTTTCGCTATGTTGTCCAGACCAAAAGACCTCGAAACCACTTAGTACTCTCGTTTGCAGCAAGCCTTTGTCCTCACTACCTCCCCCTTTTGGAGGTATTCGGCCTCCGGAGAGGGTCGTCTTTTGTTCTCCACAGATGAGCCATTTAATTACCCTTTTCGGACATCTGTTGGCGGGTCTCCGTCTCCCGCTAGCGGGGCTTAAACGCGCCTTTCGGAACGGAAACCGGTGGCCACAATTCAATTGTTGTGTGCCGCGTGCCGCGTCCGACGACCCCTCACGGCGGGAGCGATAACCACGGTCGGGTAGCGAGGCGGTGGGGCGGACGCATCGACACATTAAGCGCGGCAACGAGATGACGGGATGAGCGCCGTGAAATGAGTCTCGACGACAAAATGCCCTTTTCCAGCGAGCGACTATTGTTTTTGCCGAGCTATTTTTGTCCTTGCAATCATGCGGTTATTTTCGCGATTGCTGCACTTCTCCGTGTACATTAAGGGCACGTTTCTTCGATCACCAGACTGTTCTTGCAGTCAGTACAGCGCCTCTACCTTCCCACGTGAGGTTAAGAGTGATAGTTGCCCCGCCTCGCAAAATATGTGAAACCGCAAAGCGATGGATCCGAAAGTACAGGTCGCCTTATCTTTTGCGAACGCCCAAGCATGTTATAAGGGTGGGGACTGTCCCCCGTCCATGCCGTGGCCCCTAATTAGGTATACTTTTTATTCGACGCTCTGGCCAAGAGTAGTAGTTGACTACCTCTATCCTCCGCGTCATAACGGTCCAAAGGTGTCTGGGATTGACCAACCGAGCACCCCTTATTCGCGTTACTTGGTGTGAGCGACGACGTCTTAGATTAGTTACTTGCATATCAAATATGCCAGCGGCATGCGATTGCAAATCATAATTTAAGCACGAAAATAAACTAAAAGAGTGAAATCGCATTGACGTGCGGCATCGAACGGCAGGCTATTTCAAATATCAGATGTTTACTCGCAAGTCGGAACTAGGAATGGAACGATCGCAATTCTGAAGGCCGAGACCTATTTAGGCCTCTCCTTCTCGCAATGATTTCTTCCAAAACTTGTGCGCAACGACACGGTCAAGACCGTTGTGCGCATAAATCACGGATGCCTGCAGTCTTCATGGAATGAGAAGGCAACGCTGACTATGGTTTTTAAACAAAAACCTGATTCCCATTCTTGCCAGTAGTATTGCGAGGCCTAGTTCTCTTTTTGACAAAATCTGCGACGCGAGGCTTTACCCAGCTATTGGAGGCTAGACTGGAATTTCGTTGTGGCTTAGTATGCTAGTGCGATATTTAACGACTTTTCTGGCTCTTCAAGGATGCAACATTCGATGTCTTACGACACTCTTTAATCCTCCTCTCCGACACCACACACACGCGCGATACCGCCGCATAAGTAGCCCACTTATGGCAACATGAGCGGTCGTCGTACCGGCAGGCGATGAGCGGAGGAGATGAAAATCCGTCCGCGGACGGTCCTCCTGGGAGAGCGTCCTTTAAGGGCGACAATGGCGCGTCACTTTCGCTTAAGATGGGGTCGCATATCCGGTCCTCGCACGTCTTAGGCCGCGCTATCCCGGCGATAATCGACTAATTAGGCTCGAAAGTGAGTGTCATAAGTCGCGATTTGGGCGGGTTTCCTACTTTGAGTTCTTCCGGTGCTCGATTTAAGGTAAAAAAAGCTCAGCGGCGGATTTAACTCCGCAGCTTTGGGGCAAGGATTGGCGTCGAATAAACAAGTTGAGATCTAGAGTATCCAAACTTTTTTCTTCGCCAAATGGCTTTAACGTTTCATCGTCTTACACCCTCCTACACAGCTGCGGTATATGCTTACTCTCCTGGTTTACCAAGGCGTCGAGACCAAAAGGTCTCGCTGTGGAAGCCCAGGCGGCCTACCTTGATACAAATCCGCCCTTGATTTTGTCTTTTCTCGATTTCCTACAGGCCTACGCTGCCGGCTTGCCCTCGCAATGAATGCACCTTTCTAAACTCCGTTGCGTAGTTCGCTATTTCTGTTCTGGTACTTGACCTCCTTGCGACGGACGTGCGGTCAAGCTTGCCCTGGCCCACAAATGCCGTCGTCGCGGGAGTGGCATTTTGACGGGAGATTTGTCACCGCTTGAGTGACATGTGCCGTCGTCGTGAAGTGAGCCGAAGAGAAAGTCGACCGAAATTAGCCGCTTGAGCGTGAAATTGCCGCATGCCATATTGCGTGTGCGCCGTTTACGGCCTAATAAAGACAGGTGCTTCGCTGCTTAATTGGGCACCGCTGGCGAGCAGCAAAGTGACCTTCGCGAAGAATGTTTGCGAAGAAGTTTTATTTTCCAGAAAGAATGTATGAACCCATGAACTCAAGTGACTAGCGCATTGTGCATTGTTATTGCATCTAGGCGTGGCTTTTTCACCTAAATCCTTACCATCGACGAGAATTCTTGGCTAATTTTGCCACATCGGTTTAATCCGCCAAATTTCTGAACAAGCATGGGAGGTCGAACTCATTTCAAGCAATCTTTGACAGTTTTGTTAAATTTTGAGAAGGGCCGATGAAAATGGTTGTTACCGTAGGTTACCTGTGTACGTCTCTTAAAAAATCCCTGTTTCCCGTCGGACTTCTACATAGATGCTAGGTGCTCTCTTGCTCTCCTTCTTCTCGGTAAGATGCCTCACTGAGATTCCTGGGGACATTGCTTATTTGCTTGAAATGCCTTCTCGATGACAGTTCGTAAACGACACGACGCACGGTAAAGGCCTAAAAGAGAGTCGCAGACTGTAAGGGGCACGAGGTGACCGGACTACGGTCCCGCATGGTTCTTCTCGGATATGTTCGAGACGTAGTTTAGCGCCTGATCCTCAACGGGCTCATTTTGGGGACGAGATTTTAGCGGTTCGCCTCAGGGAAGTTTTGGACGAATTTCTAGCGCCTCGTAGCTCCATCCCATTTTCCGAACTAACGTCTTGGGCTGTTTTGGGCATATGCATTTTAGCTCCACCTTTTAGCTGCACCTCTTTCTATCTGGTGTCACTCCTGCGAACTGTGCACCGCTCTTTCTACTTTGCGGTCCACCCACACGCTCTCCCAAGTGCCCTCCAAAAACGCGCAGGCAATTTTTGCGGCCGCTAATGAAAAGTTTCGGCTCACTCCCACCGAGTGGCCCACTTGTTGTTGTCCTCCCCCTAGCGGGCCCGGCTCCCATTTCGGCAGCTCGCGGCCCACTTGAGTGGTTGGGAGGGGGTCGACTTTTCACGGGTCGTTCTTCGCCGCCGGGGCACAAAGAACTCGCGGGGATTCTTCCGCTTCTTCCCCTTTTGTCTCGCACCCGGTCGGAATGGGACGCCCGGTGGTGAAAGCTTCAGCTCCCAGTGACTTGCGCGCGTCGAAAGGAAGTCGTCAGCGGGGTAGCGGGTCCGTGCCATACACCGTTCTCTCCTTGCTGCAGCCTTTTTCCGTTCCTTGACGCAGGAGGACCAGCCCCACAGCATACAGCGGATCGTGAGGCGGAAGTGGGCTAAAATCACGCTAATTTTTGCTTTTCGACACGACTTGAAAAGGCCGAAGCCTAAGCGAAAACGGCAGAAAATGGCCCATAATTCGGTCAAAAAAGATGGTACAAAAAAGCGCCGTTTTGAGTGGTCGTGCAGTTTTCCTCTCTTTTGTCTTGCACCCAGCCGGGACGCCCAGCGCTGAAAGCCCCAGCTCTCAGTGACTCGCGCGTGTCGAAAGGAAGCAGTCGGCTTGGTGGCCGAGAACGGGTGGCGGCGGCCGGTGGCAGCGGCGACTCCGCTTTGTTGTGGCCTGTGGCGTCTAGCGCGGACGGATATTCGCCCTCCTTAGCCGGAAATGAGACCCGCCATGGAGGGTCCCCGGGAGAAGTGGATGTCCATTGTTTTGAAGTTATGCGCGCGGATGAGTTTTGCCGGACAAAAGGCGGGCGCGGTTTTCGGTCTCGACGTGGGTCCAGACTAGCCGGTCCGCACTTCATTCAACAGGCTGTCCATGCGTGTGTCAGAATTCACAATGCTTTTTCCGTCTTTCGATGTTTATGCAAAATTAGTGTCCTTTCAAGGTTGGCGATACCTACGTAGGGGATATCCCCCTCCCGCGCTTCCATTCAAACGCCCGGACCCCGCTTGTCCGCTGCACGATGATCGGCCGGTAGGCTCTGTTAGCGTCGGTCCTTTAAACATGTATCACTAAACGCTTGGGTAGAAGAGTAAGTATAGGTATGCGTCCGGAAATCTGGGCGCTTATCCTCATTTTATCGCGACCCTAGCGCCTTTAACTTGATGTTTGACGGTGACGTGAAAGTCGCGGAGTACTTCACCATTCCCGTCGAAACGATCAGCCCATGGAATACATTGATTTCTTGAAGGTATCCAACGCTGAACGAACGTTGAAAGAAGGACGTGACTTTTTTGCCTATCTAAAACGCAAAATCANGAAAAAAAAATTGAAAATTTATTAGTATCGATTTTTACCCCTACACCCATCCTTACTTACTAAAGCGCACCTGTCCGGGTGTCCGTCACAATGAACTTCACGGCCGAGGTGCACGTTTGGTAGACATTTTTTGTTGTACACTACCCCCATTTCGCAGAGCGCTCCGTCCTCGCTCAACGCTCGGACCTTTTCCGCACCTACTCATCCATGATCCGCTGATCCGAATGAGCACAACATTGATTTTATCTACAAAACTATTTAAGAATCTTCTCTTACTTACCTTACTGTCAGATCAGCAGTGCTCGCTAAATAAAGTCCCTTAGCTAGCGGCGTCGGCCGCGCGACGCGCGGCCTAGCCGCTAGTATGTGTTAAGCTAACCACGATCACCCTGTCGTTTCCACTCGACACTCGCAACGAAGTCAGACATTTTCCTCTAGGCTTGCTCACGACGATCGTTGTTCATTACGAAGCTCAGTTTAGCCCCTCTTTATATTGAAACGTGGACGCTCTGGAGGGCATGTGGGTGGTGATCACGCGCTAACAAGCACCAGGGAATGTCTCAAACGCAGTCCTCCTCCGCTAGAGAAAATTCTATAAGTGCTACCGAGAAATTCCGTTTTTTTTCGTTTCACACGTTTTACCTACGACAGGTTCAGGTACATCTTCTAACATTATATCGCGTCCAGGCTTCGATGTCCACGAAGACGGTAGCAACCAAGAACAACTGAGTTTACAGTCGATCTACCAAGACGCGACCGCCCATAGAGTGCAAGTAGGGCATCGCACATTTTTTGATTTCCTCTCAGGGCCAGTAGGCGCAGGCTCGCCTAAGGTTAAACATCATTTTTACTGGGCAGAAGTGTCCCCGACGCTTACCAAACTTCACAACGAACGACATCTTCAGAAGGGTGTAGTCCTCCAATGTGTAACTGCAGCCTACTTTATCGTAAGCTAAGGGATTGTTCTTCGGTATCACGCTGCTCTTTGGAGACCAAATGTAAATTAATGAAGCTTGTCACTGCATATGGTTACTTTCCCTCTTTGGTTCGTTTCCCTGACTAAAGACCTCGAATCCACTTAGTTCTCTCGCTTGCAGCAAGCCTTTGTCCCGACCACCTCCCGCTTTTGGAGGTATTTCGCCTCCGGAGAGGGTCGTCTTTTGTTCTCCACAGATGAGCCATTTAATTACCCTTTTCGGACATCTGTTGGCGGGTCTCCGTCGCCCGCTAGCGAGGCTTAAACGCGCCTTTCGGAACGGAAACCGGTGGCCACAATTCAATTGTTGTGTGCCGCGTCCGACTGACCGACCCCTTGCGGCGGGAGCGATAACCACGGTCGGTAGCGAGGCGCTGGGGCGGATGCATCGGCACATTAAGCGGCAATGAGATGACGGGATGAGCGCCGTGAAATGAGTCTCGACGACAAAATGGCCTTTTCAAGCGCGCCACTTTTGTTTTTGAGGAGCTATTTTTGTCGCTGCAAGCGCGCTTGTTTTGGCCACTATTGCATTTTTATGCGTATCGCGTATCGGATGGATGCTTGACTATATGAGTTCGGCAGGCTTTAACGCTTGAGGGTCCGTGTAAAGCCCCGATCAGGGTTTCAACTTCCACCGGTTACTTCCACCTCCACCTCTACCTCCACCTCCACCTCCACCGGTAACTTCCACCGGTGGAGGTGGAAGTAGAACTTCCACCGGTGGAGGTGGAGGTTGAGGTGGAAGTTTTTTCTAGTAGCTGGTTGGAGGTGGAGGTGGAGGTGGAAGTTATCTACTGCAGCCGGTGGAGGTGGAGGTGGAGGTGGAAGTTATTTAAAACTTTTTACTCTAGCAGACGTGAACGTTGTATTTTCTGAACTACGGGTGGAGGTGGAAGTTGACCTTCCACCGGTGGAGGTGGAGGTAGAGGTGGTAGTTTTTCAGATTAGCCGGTGGAGGTGGAGGTGGAAGTTTCCCAAAGTAGCCGGTGGAGGTGGAGGTGGAAGTTGACTTTCACCGGTGGAGGTGGAGGTGGAGGTGGAAGTTTTTCCGAAGTAGCCGGTGGAGGTGGAGGTGGAGGTGGAAGTTTTTTGAGAATCCGGAAACCCTGGCCCCGATTCTTCGTTCGCGGTTCCTACCAATATTTGTCCTTTCCGTTCGAAACTGCGCGAAGCTGCAAAATGGCCTGGTGATTTTGAAAGTGTGAGGCTGCTAAGTCAGGGTTGTAACGGGACTTTGGTAACTTTCGAGATCGAGACTATACCCCCGGGTCTCCGACGAAAACGAGCCAGAAAACGAATCCATGCCACCGCAGATTTGAGCTCGAAACTATGGTAGGCACCTTCGTACTAGAATGTCATGAGTAATCATTCTACTACCTTGACCAAATTTGCTATTTGTACCGAATATAGCCGGTGGCAGGTGATTCCATCGCAATTTTGGGCAAAGCTTACGAATTTGTTCACAAATTGGATGAGCTAGCGCCTGTTGTGGGCCACCATACCCCCCCCCTACCCCCCATGGCTAAGCCAGCGCCTTCACGGATTCATTTCGTTTTAGCAAGCAGCCGTGAACTGATGAGTCAATTTCTGGGTGTTCAACAGTCTAGTTAAAAGCGGTGTTTTTCTACACCATTTTCTCGACGTTCTCGGTCTACGTGTCTGGCGTACGGGCTATTGGTGTCTGGATAGTTTGTTTGTGCGTTTGCCTTCTCCTATGGTATTTAACGACGCTTCTGGCTCTTCAAGGATGCAACATTTGATGTCTTACGGCACTCTTTAATCCTCCTCTCTCCGACACCACAAACACGCGCGATATCGCCGCGTAAGTAGCCCACTTATGGCAACATGAGCGGTCGGCGGACCGGCGGAAGATGAGCGGAGGAGATGAAAATCCGTCCACGGACAGTCCTCCTGAGAGGGCGTCCTTCAGGCGCGACAATGGCGCGTCACTTTCGCTTAAGATTGGGGGTCGCATATCCGGTCCTCGCAGCGCGTCTTAGGCCGCGCTATCCCGGCGATAATCGACTAATTAGGCGCGAAAGTGAGCGTCATAAGTCGCGATTGGCTGAGTTTCCTCCTTTGAGTTCTTCCTGTGCCCGGTTTAAGGTAACTAAACGCTCAGCCGCGGATTTAACTCCGCAGATTTTGGGCAAGGATTAAGTCGGATAAAAGAAGGTGGGTTTCAAGAGTATCATCACATTTTTCTTCGCCAAAGTGACTTTATATTTTTCGTCGTCTTACACCATCCTTAAAATCTCGCAATGCTTCCTTACACGCTTACCCCCCCCCCTGTTTGCTAGCAGAGTTCGAAATGGGCTGGCCCGACTCGGGCCAGGCCTAAGCCAGGCCTGGTCCGGGCTTTTCCGAAGTCTTCATACGGGACTTTCAGCAGGTAAAATGTAAAACTCACAGCATTTTTTGTTGCCTGAGGGTTAAGCTTTTTTAAACAAATTCGTACTCCTATTGGAGAATATATTCTCCTTGTAAGCACACAGTAAGGAAGTAGTCTCTTTTTTGGTTAAATACCCAAATAAACACTTTTTACATAAAATCTACAATTACGGGCCGGCGCTGGCCGGGCCCGGCTTGACCCACGCTTCAGTCGGGCCGGGCTGGTCCCAGCAAAAGCGGGCGCATTTCGAATTCTGTTTGCTAGCCCTTCGAGTACACAAGTACGCCTTCCGAGCATTTATGAGTACCACGATTGTTTACTCTGCCCATTCAATTTTGATTTTAATGCATTACTTAACCGAAATATTTTTTTTAAAATTTTGTTCTTCATCGAATTTTCACAATTTTGTACCGTGATATGAATTCGCCTCTATTTTTTGCCACCTAATAAACCTGTGTTGCCGGCTTGCTCGCAGTGAGTCCACTTCCTAAGTGCCATTGCGTAGTTCGCTATTTCTGTTCTGGTGCTTGACCTCCTTGCGACGGACGTGCGTTCAAGCTTGCGCTGGTCCACAAATGCCGTCGTCGTGGGAGTGGCATTTTGAGGGGGAATTTGTCACCGCTTGAGTGACATGTGCCGTCGTCGTGAAGCGAGCCGAAGAGAAAGTCGACCGAAATTAGCCGCTTGAGCGTGAAATTGCCGCATGCCATATTGCGCGTGCCCCGTTTATGGCCTACTAAAGACAGGTGCTTCGCTTCCTAATTGGGCGCCGCTTGCTAATAGCGGAGAGACCTTTTCGAAGAATGTTTGCGACGCAGTTCTAGACTTCAGAAAAAAGTATTCATGTGTTGGCGGAGAACCCATGGCCTCAGTGGATCAGCGCATTTTATTACCTCCATGCGTGACCTTTTTGTCTACTTCTTACCATCGACGGCGAATTCTTGGCTAACATTGCTACACCAGTTTATCCGTCAAAATCCACGATCAAGCATGGGGAGTTCGAACTCTTATCAAGCGATCTGTGATAGTAAACTTTTGAGAAGGGTCGCTGAGACCACATTTTAATCGCTACGTCCATTTCCCATCTTCTTATATACTTCGATATCGACGCTCTCTTTCGTCATCTCGATGACAGTTCATAAACGGTACGACAACGTGGCCCAGTAAAGGCCAAAAAGAGATGAATAGACTATCAGTGACAGAGGGTGACCGGAATAAGTCGCGCATGGTTCGTCTCAGATATGCTAGAGTCATAGTTTAACGCTTTAGAGTCTCAACAGGCACATTTGGGGCGAGAACTTAGGCGTTCTCCTCAGGGAGGTTTGGGCGAATTTTAGCGCCTCGTAGCTCCTTTAGGTTTTCCGAACTAAACCTTGCGCTATTTTGTGCACATGTATCTTAGCCCCAACTGCATTACTCCTGTCTGTTTTCACTCCTTCAAATTGTGCACCGCTCTTTCTACTTTGCGATCCACGCACACGCTCCCAAAGCGCTCCAAAAACGCGCAGGCAATTTTTGCGGCCGCTAATGAAAACTTTGGGCTCACTTCCACCGAGTGGCCCACTTGTTGTTGTCCTCCTCCACCTCCTCCACGCGGGCCCGGCTCCCATTTCGGCAGCTCGCGGCCCACTTGAGTGGCTGGGAGAGGGTCGACTTTTCACGGGTCGTTCTTCGCCGCCGGGGCACAAAGAACTCGCGGGGATTCTTCCGCTTCTTCCCCTTTTGTCTCGCACCCAGCCAGGACGAGACGCCCGGTGGTGAAAGCTCCAGCTCCCAGTGACTCGCGCGCTCGAAAGGAAGTCATCGGGCGTGGTAGCGGGCCGTGCCGTATTCCGTCCATGCTATTCCCGTGCCGTTTTCCGTTCCGTGACGCAGGAGGGCCACCCAACCAACCTCTTGCAGAGGACCCTGAGACGGAAATGGGCTAAAGTTGTCCTAATTTTTGCTTTCCGAAACGACTTAAAAGGCCAGAATTTGTGCGAAAATTGCAAAAAATCGGTCAAAATTTCATTCAAAAATGGCGCCGTTTTGAGAGGCCACGCCGTTTTCCTTGTTCTTTTTTTTGTCTCTCGCTCCCAGCCGGGACGCTCAGTGTTGAAAGCCCAAGCACCCAGTGAACTAGCGCGCGTCGAAAGGAAGTCGCCGGGCGTGGTGGCTAGCCGAGAACGGGTGCTGGCGAGACCGGCGGCGACTCCGCTTTGTTGTGGCCTGTGGCGTCTGGCGCGGACGGATATTCGCCCTCCTTAGCCGGAAATGAGACCCGCCAAAGGAGGCCCCCCCCAGGCGATGTGGATTGTTGCGGCGCCGCGCCGGGCGCTGCCTTCAAGGTCTAGGATTAACCATCTAGACCGAGGATTTTGGTTCGGTTTAAGTATGCTGGCATGCTTACTAGCTCATGGTTGCCCTAAGGGCTGCGACAAGGCTCAAAGACTCTTTTCAGGGTTTTATTCAAGTCTAGTCAGGCAACAGGCAACGTGGTCAGTTTGGCCCCGAAGGGCCGAATGGCAAGGAAACACTGTGGGGAGCAGGTTTTTATACCGAGTGGAGTGGAGAAGAGACGATGAGGAGATGGGAGGAGAAGAAGCCGGGGTGGGCCCCGGAATGCAGCCGAAGCTGCTCCAGTTCAGACGGCTTTTCGGCCCAAAGCAATTCCAGAAGCCTTCTCGGGAAAAAGGCAATTAAGTAGCGGTGGCGCTTGCTGGGCGCAAGCCCACGCTTTCAGACGTAACCCATTTTGGGCTTTAATTAAACTCGGCAACATTCTTCCAGAACATGGAAGCTTCTAGCGATCAAACATCATTCAAGTAGCCCTGAAGAGCTTAAGAATCTAGCAGTACAAGAGCTATTCTAGGGCCTAGATTAGGCTTCTAGTGGGCCCATTTTAGGAGTTCTAGAGGCGGCTCGTAGCCGCCGCAACAAACTGCAAGGCGATCGGAGGAAAGAGCCAGCACATCTACGGCACCCGCTTCAAGTGCGCCGTTTGCACTAACTTCGACTTGTGCGAGACGTGCGAGGCCAGCGGCGTACACGCACACCATGTCATGCTCCGCATCGGTCTCATCGTGAAAGACGTAAGCATGTAACATAGAGTTCGGCGCCCGTACCAAGGTACGGGCCAAACCCGTAACCGCATTATACGGCACGGCAACACGGCACGGGAGGGTCCACCATGGGTACTGGTACGGCACGGGTACCAACCCAAGCCGTGTTTGCCGTGTTAGTGTACACGGCTCGGCAGTCTTGGGTCCACCACGGCACGGCTACACGGCACGGGAGGGGGGCACCACGGGTACGG
>JNEY01000120.1:50462-61046 GCA_020875895.1 Aphelenchus avenae | reverse complement strand
TTAATGAAAGCTTTTTCTGTTAATCCGAGATATGGCGGTCGAAAGTGACATAGTTTTATCAAAACATCTCTTGGTTTGTCTTCGTCGCTTTGCTTCTGGTAGCGCTCATTGACAATCTTCGCATATTTACGCATTCCGCGAGCCAAGACGCAGCTAAGCGCGTGTGATTAGCCGCATATCTCACCACCGCCACTCCTCATTCATTTTCTTGTGCCCTTCGAGGCGCTGGTCGGACACCTCCTCGCGCGTGTTCGTTGGCCTCTTCCGTCTCGTCATAAACATATACCAGCAGCGCTCCTCCGGCGAGGGCACCGGCGAAGCGCGGAATTTTTCCATTTATTTTCGCGAGAAGCGCTTCCGGCACGCGAGCGCCGCCGGCGGCGAACGCCGCTGGTGCGTCCGGAAGCGAACGCAAATTGCGTTAATCGTTTATTCGCGGTAGGCGTGGATGCTTCGCCGCTCATCGCGAGGTTTTAGCGCTGTTCCCAATTTATTTATAAGCGCAAGGCGTAGAAAAATGAAATGGTATGGGGTTATTTCTGTGGTCGGTCTATTTCAAATTGCTTTTGAACTGCATACGCAAGTATAGAGCGCTCACATATTTCCGTTCAGGTAACCCTTCAAAAATCCGTGAGAATCTTCTGAGCTCCGAGAAGAGAGTTCCTTCGGCAAAGTCCAACGTAAACTTTACGAAAGCTAAAAACGTGAAAGCGCGAAGATCCAACAGCGCGTAGTTTTCCACGTTAGCTCGCCTTGTGCGAACGGAGACGTGTTTGTTGTGGCCGCTTGTTAGCGCTTCGTGAACCCTGAATTCGGAAATTTGAAGCAATTTGTACCAATGAGTTTCGCGGATTCTTTGGATGTCGAGGCCATGATGTTTTTGGTCCACCTTCCTGGAGCTAAAAATAAGCTCGGGTAGCAAAATCGCGGTCGTTTTCACAGCATCAATTTGGATATGTCCAAAAATGACACAAGACAGTTACCTTTTAAACGACCTTCTGAACAAATAGTGATGCCATCCTCGCTTATGGAACTTTGGTATTTGGTCCTAGGAATTAGGAAGAAAGGTTTTGCTTAAACCGCAGTACCCGCGAACTTCCGCTTTGTCAATGGTGCTATCGCTAAGAAGCTCCTGTTGCCTCGCGGTTGCTGTTTTCTTGAAGAATTTTAGGTTCTAGCGGTCTGATGAAAGACATTTCTTCACTTTTCTGCCGTGGCCTCGAAGTTCCGTTTTGGTCAGTGGACTCCTGCGCGCGTATTAAGGGCTCTCGGAAGTTTTTGCACGCGTCGCTGCATGATCGCATTTGCAGCGGGCGACGCACACGAAAGGACATTGTTTGCTTCCGCTGCGGCGATGGGAGTCAATTGGCACCGTCGGGCAGGACCGACCGAGGCTACCGGGCCGAAACTCTCTCGTGATGTGTGCACGGCGAGTGCGGAATGCGATTTTGCATAACGTGTCGTCACAAGAACGCGTAAAATGTATCGGTTCGGGTGACGATTTGGCGGTTCCTGCACCAACCCTGTGCAACGGGCCTTCGAGTCGATGCCCGGCGGGCCTTTGCTTCTTAGGCTAGACACGAAAAATCCCCTTGGTCCCCCTTTGGTACTTTTCATAGGCTAAAGTGTTGCCCCTTATGATGAGCCTAAAATACAACATTCGAGTATGTTCACTTTAAATAGTTTGCCGCAGGCAGCGTCAGAGCGGCTTTCTGACTAATTTACCAAAAATGTGTTGAAAATTTGACCAAAATGTGGCAATTTTTGAGCCTTGAGCCGGGCCTAAACGGGCCGGGCCTACCCCAGGGCCCGGCCCGGCCCGGGGCCCGGTTGGGATCTGCGAAATCGAGGCTCTGGCCCGGCGGGTCTAGGGCCCGGTTGCACAGGGTTGTCCAGCACACCTTGATCCGTGCTTGACCCTGCTAGACTGCAGGACTGAACGCGGAGCGTCTTCCGTGCTCTCCTTATTCCATGCGTCTTCTATGCTGACCCTCGCGTGTAGTTTTCCGTTCCGTGTGAACCACCGTATCTGTTCCATTCCATTTTAAGGGATCGCATTTTTGTTCCATACGGCCGTGCCGCGTTCACTGCTCCCCAAAGCGTCACGGTGCCGACGCCTTGCCCTCTCCAAAGGTACGAAGGTAATTTTGTGTGATTTAAGCTTAAACTTTTTGTAAACTTTTTTTAAATTTTGCGCTTAAAACGTCGCTTTGTTTTCGAGATTGTGAGGAAACTACCTTTCATAAGACCTTTCCGATGACTACTCTTCATCGGGCCACAGAGCAACCTGACGTCTCCCCAATGTCCATTTTTCCAAACTTTCATCTAGTTTTATCCTGCGTTTTCTTCTGCGTGCTGAGCTTGACGATGTTGGATCTCTCTCTGAGCGGACGGTAATCTCACCGCGTGGACGAGAACGAGCCGTTGGCCCCTAGTTGACCTTTGCCATCCACCCGGTCTCGTTCAACCGGCCTTGTGGCGCAATGGATAACGCGTCGGTCTACGGAACCGAAGATTGCAGGTTCGAATCCTGCCAAGGTCGAAATTTTTTTTCGTCGCTAGGAAAAATGTTTATTACACGCGCCTTTTTCGTTCCAGACGCGCGGACAAAAGTTTTTTTAAATGGTATTTCTTTGCAAACTGCAAAATGTTATGATATCCGGCCTGAAGGATTTCGTTCGTGAATAATTAAATTTAGTTTTTTATCATTTTGTTGGTGTTGCTTTATTTTCATTTTAATGGATTTGCTGGATTTTATAGGTTAATGGAGAGCGATTTAACGGGGCCGGGTATCATTTTTTTTACAAATCTAAACAGCTTTACCAAACACTTTAAGGTCCCATTAAGACTAAATAGCATAAACCTGGTAAAATAGGTATGTCCAAATGTGTTCTCCACCGTTGCCTGGAAGTTCACCTTGCTCCACCTCCGCTGTTACTTCTGAAATTCTAGTCAGTTGATTTCGTACACGAACCGCAAAACGTACACGTCCTCGGCTTGTCGATTACTAATGCGACAAGCCGATTATTCCTTCTTTTCTCGCGCTTTCTCGAGACCTATGTTGAATAACACGCGTGTTTACGGCTTCTTGACTGGTTGGATGTCCGTTTAATAACGCTAACTTTTTAGACCTCCTCGACTGTGCGTGTCCGCCGCCGCCCCAGAAAGTCGCCCTTTCCGATGGCGTGCGTCTTTCAACGCCCCGCTGCGCTTCGCCCGCCGCCGCTGCTGCTGTTCGTTGTTTTCGCCGCGCTGCTGCTGCCACATCCCTCGTCAGGTATGCATGGAGTTTTCCGGGCGCGCAAAATGGGTGCATTGACGCGCGCGTCAGACGCTTGCATAGGTAATCGCGCAATGGCGTCCACGCGGCTTATTCATTCCGGCGGTGGCCGCTAGCGTTCCGCTGGCTTTTTGGTCGAAAAAAGTGCACTTAGGCAGATGGGCAACTCAAAGGGACCACCGAGCGAGGACTGGGAAGGGAAAGTCGTAAACGGAAAGTAGGACTAAGAAACCACTAATTGTGCCTCAAGCCTGTAAAGAGCGAGTCTAAGGGTCGTACTCGCGCTTAATTTGCTTCAGATTTTGGCTCTTTTGGTTGCAAATCTTGGAAAAGTCTCGTGCAAAACCGAAGCGTTTTGCCATAATTTTTTCGGCCAGGCAAGGAATAAGAACTGAGAGTGATTTAACGTATTCGCGGACGACACAGCATTCCGCAAATGACAATCTTTCACGTGTTTTAGAGCTCCCCTTGATTTTCTGAGCATCGAAGTGGCCCGTAAAGCAAACCGGGGACCCACAAAAGTGAAGGAGTGCTTATGTCTATGGGCCGGATACAACAGGGCCGGGCACAGGAGGACCGGGTGGACCGAAAGACCGGACGGTCCAAATGGTCCATAGCAAACATACGCGCATAGCTTAGTCTAGCGCGCGTAACGACCTGTTCGTCATGAATCTTCGGACCAGTCTTTAAGCTAGCAGTTCTTCTTGCTTTCCAGCATGGTCACTGCGAATCTCTCCACCCAGAGAGCAGCTCTCGCATCGGAAGGCCGGCGAGAACCTACTGCTAGTCTGTGAGATCGAGGGCATTCCTGCGGCCGAAGCGAAAGGATTCGAGGTGCGATGGATCACGCCGATGAACGGGTCGAGCAACTTGGCCAGGTAAAACCCTTCGCTCATTTATGCTTGATGAGAAAATTCCAGTTTGTTAAATATGAGGAAGTTAATCTCAGTATTAAAAATTAACTTTAGTTATCAAAAATATAATTATCAAAAAATATTTGGTTAAAATATTAAAAAGCTTGAAATATGTTGTCAACTAAAGCTCTATTGAATTAATACTATTAAAAATAAATTCGACTATGTTAAACTGACGGTCGATGTGGAGCGAAGAAGCCGGATTAATATGTAGTTTTGGAGTCAGTTGTTCACTCTATTGTATTTAGGGTCGTGGTGAACCAACACGACATGTCCAGTTCACTCATCTTCATCGAGCCGTCAGCGGACCACAGCGGTCAGTACGAATGCAAAGCGGCGGTCAGTGGGGAAGATCAGTCGAAAGCCGTCAACGTCACTTTCCTGCGTACGTCTCCGTATCCGAGAGGGTTTAGGGTCACTAATCTTTGAGCAGTTTAGGCTCGATCGAATTCATCAACCCTCAGACGGACCAGCACCCGGAAGAGGGCACGGAAGCGGTGATCAGTTGCGCAATCAACGGTTCCGCGGAGATCTTCTGGCAGTTCAACGGTCGGACCATCAATGAAGGTAGCCGTTTAGCATCTCTAACCCGCACTAACTCGAGAAAAAGGTGTCGCGTTCAAAGTAGGCCGGCAACCAGCGCGCATGCTGTGCTCCGTACGGCAATACGGGCGTAATACGGTACGGTACTAGTACGGGTCGTACTAGTGCTAGATATCGAGAAAACTACTCCGTACTGGCCCCGTGCCGTGCACCGTACCGACAGTACGACAGTACCACCTGTATTTGCCCAACTTCATTCCAAAGTATTGAGCATTGACAATGAGGGGAGAAATCGTTGAGAGATGTGCAATGCACAAAATCTGTCTTAAAGAACCTCCTATCTTCGTCCCCAAACGTTCCGTGAGAGTAAGGTGCATGCGTGTTGACGTGAACATCCGAAATCTGGAGGTTTTCTTCTACGATGGAGGTCGGTGGCGACGATATACGTTCAAAAAAGAGCCAGTGAAAATGCCGACGCTTGACAGGAACCTAGAATTATCTATGTTGTGCCTTGCGGAAGCTTATATTCCGCGTCGTGTTAAACCACTTTTGCCCTTACTTTGTATGATGTATCCGAAGAACCTCGAATAATTCCGGACAATGTCGACCTCATCCGAACTTTGAACTTTCTGAAAGCCACGTTAGAGTTACGAGCCGAGCCGCGAACCGTACGTGCTGGGTTTATTAGCACGGCACAATTAACCCCATGACTCAATTCGCCGCTTGCCCATGCCGTACCGTGCTCTTTTCGTGCCGTACTTTCACGGCACGGAAGGGTAAGAACGGCACGGTTAGCGGCATGGGAACGGTCAGTACGGCACGGTTCATGGCACGGAATGCTGTACGGCACGGTTCACGGAAAGGGATACAGGTCCGTAACCTGAATCCGCACCAAATCGCTTTTACAACGGACAGTTGCAATCAGCATGTTTCAGATGACCCTCGCGGCTACAAGTTCAACAAAGCGGGTCAGGAGCTGCTCATCCCCGAGTTCGCCGCCGCTCGCGACGACGGTCTCTACTTCTGCAACGTGGCGGAATTTGACTCATTCAAGACTCTGAGGATCAACGTCACCGGCTATGGTACGTGCGGCAGCGATTTTGACGCACGAACCTTTTCGCGTTTAGAACGGCCGAAAATCCTCAGCGAGATCCGTGAAGTGGTCGGCCACGAGAGCCAGGAGACCTACCTCGACTGCCGCTCTGTGGGAAAGCCTTCGCCGACGTACACTTGGTCGAGAATCGAGGTAAGCGGCGATCGCATGGTAGAAGCATAGCATTGGGCAACAGTTAAGGAGGGGCATGGAATTATGGAGAAGACAATATGCTAGGACGTAGCTAGGCGAGAGTCCGTTCTCGACTTCTCATCGGCTTGAACGCTAAGTTTTTCCCATTTTCGCGAAAATGAACTAAAATATGCTATTATACACATGTGCCGGGCTATTTTAGTTCTTTTTAACAAATGCGACAAACGGACGAAGCATACAGAGCAACCCTGGGCAACGGGCCTTCAAGTCGAGGCCCGGCCCGGCCCGCGGGCCTTAAGATTGAGGCCCGGCCCGGCCCGGTGGCCGGGCCGGGCCTATAAGGCCCGGCGAGCCTTGACTTCTTAGGCTACACAGCAAAACCCCGTTGGTACTTTCCTTAGGCTAAAGTGTTGCCCCTTATTATGAACTTAAGATACAACATTCGAGTATTTTCGCCTAAAATGGCTTGACGCAGGGCACCACCAGAGAGAATTTTTGACTAATTTACCAAAAATGTATTGAAAAATTGACCAAAATATGGCAATTTTTGAGCCCTGAGCCGGGCCTTAACGCGCCGGGCCGGGCCTACCCCAGGCCCGGCCCGGCCCGGGCCCGGCTGGTTCTGCCGAAATCGAGGCCCGGTTGCCCAGGGTTGATACAGAGCATTAGAGTTCCGCGTCTTTAAGCATCCTTGAGGCGCTACTTTTTGTTCCTCGCCCAGTACCGCACAGAGTGCACCCATACAAAAGTTCAATCTACGGAGCGGCAAACCATAATAGTGGTACGACCGTTCTGTATTGACGTACGGCAGTATGGTACGGTGCAGGAGGGTCCAGTACAGTACGGCTTCGTTTTTTTCGGTATTTTATGAACGAGCGAGCACCGGCCGTACTGGAGCCGTACCCTGCCGCATTCCGCGCCGTATTCTAATGAAATGTCCGTAAACCGTAAGGAGAGTGTCAGTACGGTACGGGCCGAGAGAGTACGGTACGGCGTATGGTACGCGTGCCGAGTGCCGACCTCGCCTCGACATATACACGTTTGTCGCTTTAGAAGGGTGAACGAACGGCTCTTCCCGCCACGAACAAGTACTCGCAGTCCGCGGACGGCCGACTGTACATCTACGCCCTCACGCAGGAGGACGCGGGAGAATACGCTTGCGTCGTGAAGAACGACTTGGCCGAGATCAGTGCTAAGCTGCGGCTGAACATCTTCCGTAAGTCCATTCTACAACATACATATTTAAAAAATGAACAGTATTGCAAATACTAAATGTATAAATAATAAATATAATTTATAAAATAAGTACTGATATAATATTTAATATTTATCAACTCTTCAACGTTGGATTTTACGGAGGAGGAGCTTTAGGCAGACCTCACGTTGACCGTCTGCCGAACATTACCCTGGCGGAAGAGGACGATCTCCGAGTGAACTGCTCCTTCCGTGGCGACGGGCAGATCACCGTCAAGTGGCTTAGGAGCGGACTGGTAAGTCCCACGGAGCCACCCACGTTCGCGGATTGCTCCTGATAATGGCTGGCTCACACTCTTCTGAATTCCTTAGGAGCCTCCTATGTTTGCCTTCTCCTCAACTCTCAATTCGAAAGTCACATCGTTTTATTGGCTTTTGCCTACTTGTCCGTGTACTTTCTGGCGATGGAATACCAAATTTAGGAAGTGGCACTCGAGCATCACTGTTTTACCTTTTTTGGAAACGATCTCGCTTTTAGCTCCTCGCGGACGTCGTCGAAGACGGAAAGCACGACAGTCGGTCGTCGTCGCAGGCCGGAGGGAAGAAGCAGCTCGGGTTGAAGAAGCAGGACAGCATCGACTACTACTCGGACGTCGACGATGACGACGACGGCAACGCTCGGTGGAGGAGAAGGCGTCAGGTACGCACAGATTTATCCGTCGAACGGACGGTGTTTTGACGGGGTGGACGATAGGTGTTCCGTGCCGTACTCGCCCCGTACCGTTCCCTGTACTGTGCCGAACTCACCCCGTACCGTACCCTGTACTGTGCCGTACTCACCCCGTACCTTACTCTGTACCGTGCTGACCCCCTCGTATCGTATTCCGTGCCGTACTCGACCGTACCGTACTCGGTACCGTGCTGACCCCCTTGTATCGAATTCCGTGCCCTACTCGCCCCGTTACGTACTCTGTACCGTGCCCACTCGTATCGTATTCCGTGCCGTACTCGCCCCGTACCGTACACTGTACCTTCCTGACCCGTTTGTATCGTATTCCGTGCCGTAGTCGACCGTACCGTACTCGGTACCGTGCTGACCCCCTTGTATCGAATTCCGTGCCGTACTCGCCCCGTTACGCGCTCTGTACCGTGTCCCCTCATATCGTATTCCGTGCCATACTCGCCCCGTACCGTACACTGTACCTTGCTGACCCGTTTGTATCGTATTCCGTGCCATACTCGCCCCGTACCGTACTCTGTACCGTGCCGAACTCACGTATTCCGTGCCGTACTCGCCCCGATCCGTACTCTGTACCGTGCTGGTTCTCCTTGTATCGTATTTCGTACTCGCCCCGTACTGTACTATATCGCCGTGTTGCAAGTACGGTAAAACGGCACGGTACGGAGTCTGGACAGTACAGCACGCTATCCCTACTTTCGAATGACTTGGTCTTTCCGTAGTATTTTTTTGCCTGACACCAAAGACCAATATTTTAGACTGCAAAGTCCTTTGTCCGCAACGTCGACGGAACGTTGGAGCTTCACATCGAGAACGTGGCGCATGATGATGCTGGCGAGTACAAGTGCGTGGCGGAGAACGACGCCGGCAGAGACGAGCAGACCTTCTTCTTGTCCATAGAACGTAAGTTTACTTGGGCTCGCTACGAGAAAGCTGCTCCTCAGGGTTTGGAGGAGCGATTATGAAGATGTTCCAGGAGTACTTTACGAAGCCTGATAGTGGGCTAGCGGAAACCGGAAGAGTACTCCCCAGAGTCTGAAAAAGTTACCTCGCATTTTCGAGGAGCAGCTCTTATGCATTCAGCAGGAGTGCTCCTCGCTGAATGTAGAGGTTCTCCTCGCATTTTGAAGAACTTCTCCTTGCGTTTGATAGGATCTCTCCTTGCCGTTTTGTACTGTTCTCTCGCATTTACAAGTATGTAGTTCTCCTCACACTCAATAGTAGTGCTCCTCATAGTGTCACCAGAAGCGCTCATCGTGGTCTTTAGTGTCCAAGTGAACAATTTAGGCGCTCCTGTGATCATCCGGAGCAGCTCCGACAAGCGGTCCTACACCGGGAACCGGATCGAGCTTGTGTGCGAAGCAGAAGCAGTTCCTCCTCCGACATGGTCGTGGAAGCGAAACGGCGAAGCGCTACTCGCTAACGGCTACGGAATCGTTGTGGACTCGGAAGGACTCGTCACGAAGCTCGAGCTGACCACGCAGGCGGACGAGGACTACGGCAAGTACGCATGCGTGGCGGAGAACGAGCAGGGCACCGCGGAGTCGCCGCCCATCGAAGTGATTCAAGTTGGTAAGCAAAGAATTTTCGCAGACTCAAATGGTTTTGAACTGGTCGGAAAAGTGAAAGTGAATATTGCAAAAAAAGTTTTTTAATTAAATTTTTAAAAAAAAACTTAGTTACGACGTGTTTAGTAATGATTCTGTGTTTTAAATTTTATTCGAAAAATTTTAAAATTTTAAAATATAATTTTTAATATTTTTTCGACGCCGGTTCGCTGTAAACGTAATTTTTACCTGTTTAATTTCAGTTCCTCCCGCGACGCCTGAGAACGTTGTCTGCAACCTTCGCAGCTATCCGAACTACGCCATCTGCAACACGAATACCTACGACAATGTCGCGGTCGGGCACCAGCCGACCGACTTCGAAGCGCTGGCGCTGAGGACGGACAACGATTATAACGACGACTGGGAGAAGGCGGTGCCGAGTACGGCGGCCTATACAGGTAGGCAATCGGAGTCCGATCCGACCGCCGACTCGTCTGTCTTAATCGGGCTTAATCGGGCCTTGAATGCGCTGGCCGTCCGATCGAACCATTCAGATGTTGCTTTAATTGTCAGACTGCCCGACATTTGGTCCGACTGTTGGACGTGTCGTCCGACCACTTGGTCTTGTGGTCCGACCAGTGTGCAGTGTGGTCGGACCCATGGGAAGCGTGGTCTGACCTTTGAAAGGTGTGGTCCGACCAAGTGGGATGTGTGTCATTGGAACGAGTTATCAAAGCACGGGTAACATGCGGTCCAACCGCTGAGGCGTACGGTCTGACCACTGGGACATGTGGCCCGACAAGTTGGCATGTGGTCCGACCACTGGAACATGTGGCCCGACCATTGGAACGTGTGGTCCGACCATTGGACCGTGTGGTCCAGCCATTGGTACGAGTGGTCTGACCACTGGGGCGTGTGGTCCGACCATTGGAACGTGTGGTCCGACCACTGGGACATGTGATCCGACCACTGGAACATGTAGCCCGACCCTGGAACGCGTATGGTCCGACCATTGGAACGTGTGGTCTGACCACAGGAATGTGTAGCCCGACCACTGGAACGTATGGCCCGACCACTGGAACGTGTGGTCCAGCCATTGGGACGAGTGGTCTGACCACTGG
>JNEY01000120.1:29216-46821 GCA_020875895.1 Aphelenchus avenae | reverse complement strand
CCAGCCATTGGGACGAGTGGTCTGACCACTGGGACGTGTGGTCCGACCATTGGAATGTGTGGTCCCGCCATTGGGACGAGTGGTCTGACCAGAAAACGTGTGGCCCGACCACTGGAACGTGTGGTCCGACTATTTGAACGTGTGGTCCAGCCATTGAGACGAGTGGTCTGACCACTGAACGTGTGGCCTGACCATTGGAACGTGTGGTTCGGCCATTGGGAGGTACGGTCCGACCGATAGGATGTGCGGCCCGAACAATTGGGCGTGTGGCCCGACTCGGGAACACATGGTCCGACCATTGGAATGTGTGGTCCCACCTTTAACGTGTGGTCCAACCGGACGTGTGGTCCGATCAACTAGAACGTGTGGTCCGATCGTTGGAACGTGTGGTCTGACACATGAGGAGGCGTGCTCCTCGGTTGGGACGCGCGGTCTGACCATCGGGACGAGTGGTCCGAGCACTGGAACGTACGGCCCAACCCGCTGAGGCGTGTGGTCTGCCCAATGGGACATGTCATCCGACCAGTGGGGGCGTGTGGCCGAACATCAAATGCGGTCCGGCCACGAGGACGTCCGGTCCGACCACGAGGACGTCCGGTCCGGCCCCGAGGACGTCCGGTCCGACCGTGAGGACCACACGTCCGTGCCCGATGTCCGATCTGCGCACTGTCGGTCCTCCCCTGACCCCCGTCGCTTCTACGTTGTCCGACTCGGTTCTCCTTGGATACATTCCGAATCTTCAACAATTTTTTTTGCATTCGGATCCGAATTGCACACATAAACTTATACAGGCACCTACTTCCGTGTTGCGGGTCTCGAGCCGAATGCACGGTACTCCATCCGGATACGCGCCGTCAACGAAGCGGGACGCTCAGAACTTTCTGCCGCCGCAGAAGCTGAAACAACGAATCCACGATCACCGGAGCCCGTGGAAGGACTCTCCGTCAACTGCACTCGACACTGCACGCTCTCATGGAACCCTGCGAACGATAATGGGTAAGTATAAGTGAGAAGGACGAGAATGTTGCGCTACCCGCACAACCCGTGAATGGCGAAATGACGTTGATGGCTGGGAAATAGGCTTTTGGCTGGCACGACCCACCTGATTCTAGGAAAATGAAATGACGTGTTTGGAAAATGGCTTTGTTCTTGGAACAATTTCCTGGTGGACAATTGGGAAATGGGCTTATGACTGGGAGCGGGAAAAGAAAACAAGAATCAAAGAAAACGTCCTGATTGTTCATGGCGCATTAATGCATTTCGAGCATTCTTTCACTTGTGGCCAGCTGCACACGGGATGTGGCAGTTTCGGCTACCCTTCATCTTTTGTGATTTAGGTCGCCAGTTTTGGCCTACATGATCTCGGCTGACAAGGACGGCTCCAACACGCGGCTCCAGTTGACCACCAGCGCTAACGAAACCTACACGGAGTTGCGAGAGCTTGAGCCGAGCGCCAGTTATCGCATTTCGGTCGTCGCTGTCAATGCAATGGGCGCTTCCGAGCCGTACACCGTTACAGTAACGCTGGAAGGTAAGCGTTCAGAAGGAAAATTGCGGCGGCTCAAAAAACAGTGTTTCGGAGTGCGGCGCCGCAAAGCCTTGTGGCCGTAGTGTTACGGCAGCGTGTGGCAACTATTACAGTACCTACCTCGAAACGATCCGTAGGCTTACTGTAACTCCTTTTTGCTTTACTGTAACTCGAAAATCACTTACCGTATACTTGCTCTGTTTTAGGCTCCGACAGCGATATTCTCGGGCTGTCTTTTGCCGAGCTTGCTGCTCTTCTCCTCGCACTCCTTGTTGTGGCGCTGCTGATTGTCGACGCTGTCGTTTGTTATCCGCGCAAGCGGGGACTTTTCTTCTTCATCATTCAACTAACCAGTGGCGCTAGGCATCGTAACTGCAAGGAGCAAACGTTGAAGTAAGTTAACCTTTGCGCAAATAAGAGTCCTGTTGTCTTCCTCTACCTCCTTGCTCCAGCGGCGGCTAACCCTAGTCCTACTTGCCCAACGTCATGAATCTTGCTGAGTGCCACCTTCCTTTCATGGAATTGCGAAAGTCCTTCTATAGTCCATCAGCATGTACCTTGAGGGAGTAGGTACCTACCCTTCCCCATCCCGCTGCACGCCCATGTCAACGTTCGTGGATCGGACAAGGTACCCCTTCCACGTCCGACGTCGGCTACTTCTACTACGCCCACTACCTGGTCCTTCCATAAACCCGACAACCATCTTGGCTAACGTTAACCTTCTGACAGTTTTTGTTAATTCAAGCGAATACGATTTGAGTGCATCTTTGCATAGTTCACCCATTTTCTCTCGCAGCATTTGTTCTAGTTGAGAATTGCGTTTTCAGTGGCGAAGACAAAGGGCTGCTCTCGCCGTCTGCGCAAACAAAGCTGCAGTCAACGACAAGGTTCGCAACCACTCAGTGTTATTTCCATTTGACGCGTGATTTAGAACGGAAGTCTAGCCACATATCGTGCCGTCTTCGACAACCTGCGATCACGATCTCATGGCGCTGATACTTTGCAGCGGCTAATTCAACAGGCTTTCACTTAATAATTTGTAAAATATCCATTTTTCCTTGTATTTGTCTTTTTGCATCCTGAGAACATTCCACTGCTTGTATATTGTTTGTTCCAAGCATAAGCTAAGTCCCCTTGATCTACCGACGTGCTTCGAAGTCCGACGATGCCTTGTGACTCGAACAACAAACTGAAATTTACCAGGCCTTCCTGACCTGGTGGTTTGGTTTTCAGGCTAGAGATACCACGTAAGCTGAGAAGAAAACACTTTACTGCACTCAATCGTACTCGTGGAAAATACAGGTGTACTCGTCAGAAATCAGTGAATTGTGGAGCAAGAAAGGCACTGTATTTACAGCTCGCGGAATCGAATAAGTGATTAGTGCTTGTCGGGAATGCTCTCCATGATCCTTGCGTACTGACCGTGGCGGAGAACGGCATAGTCCATGTAATCGAAATTGATGCTGGAGTTCTGAGCTTGGAGAAGCGCCCAGATAGCCCAGAAGAAGTGCGCGGCCTGAAATGGACAACTACATTTGTGTGCGCAAGTAGGTCCTGTTGCTGCTGGTCACAGCGCGGCGACGTGCAGCATGGTTGCGAAATGTGTTACGTGGATTGCCCTACGTGTGTCCCCATCACCTATAGTCGGTTTTACTGTAATTTATAGAACTATTTACTGTAGTACTGTTCGGAAAAGAGCTGCAGTAAGCTTCACGGTTATATTGATAGGTATGTTACAGTAAGCATCGTTAGTTGCCATGCGGACATCTCTTGCTACAGTACTTACCGCCTCGAAAAAGGGAATCTGGCGCAGCGCGTGCTCGACTTCCAGGTCCTCTGGCTTGCGCTCGTGGAAGTACTCGAGGTAGGTGCGCAAGAAATTGCGCTTCTCCTGATCGCTCGGACAACGAGAGTAATCCAAGTCTTCCACACCTGTAATTATCCATATTGCTGACTGCCGATTTCTGTCGGTATATTTACCTGCGTATTCGCAGAAGTGATTTGCAATGTCGAACAGCTGGTAATTTACTGCGCCATACTCGTAGTCGATGAAGTGGACCTCTTCTAAACAGGTGCTTTACCTGAATCCAACTGAAGTGCGCTCGCAATGTAGGCAACGTAGGCAGAACATCGGGACCATATTTGCAAGAATATTACAGAACACACCTTTCTTATCGTCGTAGAGAATGTTCTCTACGACGACGGTCGTTCTCATAGTGTTCTCACGCTACCTTCTCACTCTGTTCTCACGCTACCTTTTCACACTACCTTCTCATAGTGTTCTCACGCTACCTTCTCACTATGATCTCACAGTGCAGACTTCTCATTCCTACGTCATGCGTCGCAGCCGATCTTTGGAACATACCTGTCTTTTCGTCATACAGAATGTTGTGGATGAGGAGGTCGTTGTGGCAAAAGACCAAGCGGTTGTTGAGCAGCGGCAATGTGGCACGGAGGTGCTTGAACTGCTCTTGGAGATTTACGTCTGGAAAGATTCGCAATCGCATTACCGTGCATGTTTGCCCCTATTTGCACTTACCGTTAGCCTTAAAGTACTCGTCGAACTGCTTTTGAGCAGATGGGCGCTCGAAGCTTGGTCGGAAGTCCTTCAGCCAGCCCTCGATCTTCTTCGCCAGGAACGGCTCGGCATTTTCGGCTTCCACGGGAATCCGATGCATGGTGGCCATTTTTCGGCAGATCATGCTAAAACATTTCATTTTCTCCTGCCTGACAAAATGAAATTCACGGAAAACGCTGCTTCCCGCTTCCAGTAGTGCATGCTTCCATGTGCTTATGGAAGGGCAATTATCTCCCTGGTGACTCACGCCTGGAAACGCACTTGACAATTTTCTCCTCTCGGACCTGCTCCACGCTCAGGCCAGAGCCGTCGAGGAAGCCATAGACAATGCCGTTTCGAAACCGCGCACAGAGAGGTGCCGCTAATTGCCAGTCCGACAGCAGCTTGATGTTCTCGAGCTCTCGCTTCCTAAACACATGGTGTTAATTGTCGCTCTTGCTGAATATACTTGCGCATGTTCTTCGTAATTATGCACACACCTGTCAATAATTTTCTCGGTTCCGTTGCCAAACACGCGAAATACGAGTTTCTCGCCGCCATGCGATGCGCAGAATATTTTGTTCGTTATGCCATTCGTGAAAGTCTGAAATGTACGGTACGTGGAATGTATTTTGCATGTATTTTACCTTGAACTCGATGTCTTCCACGTTCCATTCCGGATGCAGTTGGCGAATAATGTCCAGGCTTTGCTTGTGCAAGTCGTTCTCGTTCTTCGCGCTGATAGACGCTTCGAAGACTGGCACGTCCAAGGCCTTGATTTGCATCGTTGCTCGGTGAAACAATCTGAATTTGCAAGGTAATTTTGAGCAAACGGCAGTGCCAACAATGGTCATGAAGCGCTGCACGAGTAAACGAGTAAAGTAGCAAGCACGCATTAACTGAGCCAGGGAATGCAGGCTAGGCGACATGTAACGCTCCGCTGCCGGGCTCATAGACGAAAAACTTTTTCGGGAAAACCCTATGGAAAAAGCGCAGTGGGAAATATCTAGAATGCCGCAATTGCCGCAATACCCAGCGAAAAGATGATTTTGCTTGGCCTACGTTAAGCGCTTGGAGCAACGGGAGACCGACGCCAAAGGCTTCGCTTGTATGTCGAGGAAACACAGAGGTTTCTAAATGTTGACGCCGAGTTTTGCAATTTTATACCGCAGTGGCGTTCGCTAAGCTGGAAAATTGCAGTTCGATGGTTAAGTGGAATTGGAGCTAATGTTGCGTTTGCAGTCGTCAAACGAAATCTTGAATTGCTAAATTGCTAAACTGCTCGGAATTTACTAAGTCTCGCGCGTGTTCAAAGGGCTCTGGGTCGCATATCAGATCACGTAAATTGCAAATGCGATTTGCGTCGTTGTGCAAACAACGGCATTAATGCGAAATATTTTGGCGTTATATTTCCCGCAGACTCGCATTCTTTCCCACCAACTTCAAGCATTTTTTGCAACTCAGTCGTCCACGGCTCTCCCTAATCCTGCCACTGACACGTCTCGGATTTCCCCCGCGCCAGCGCCAAACAAGCGGGGCCAACAAGCGGAGCGGGCGAGGAGTAAATTTTACTCCGGGGAATTACCGCTAAGTTATGCCCCGCGCGCGCCAAATGTCACGGCTTAACGACTCCGCCGCTTTGCATATCCAAAACGGCGCCATAAATTTCGGCGCACCACTCGGCCCATTTTGCGGCGCCCGCTGCGCGCGTCGGCAACGGGTGTTTGCGGATATGCCCCGCTCATAGCGGTCGGTCTCAATTGCCGCCTTTGTATGTTCTTTGAGTTTTTCCGCGAGAGCGATGATTGACACTGCTTATGCAACCCGGTGGAATGCGTGCAGACGTCCCTGGATTGGCCATCGCTCGTTTTCCAAATAATACTCCATATTGCTTATCGAGGTGGAGCAGCCGAAAGCACGTGGGATTTACCAGAGGCCTTTGAATACGCTGGGGAAAATATTCTTGGAAGAAGGCGTCTAGGTTTTTCGATGCTACCTGGAATATCCCTCGTTTTTAACCAGAAAAATACTAGGAAGTTTACCCCGTCTTACCCGAAAATTCAATATTGTTAAATTTCCGGTAAAATGCGGTGAATTGTGGGCATTTTCGGACTGGAACATTTCGAGTAAAAACGCGGTAAAACTTCGGGTATAAACGCTATTTTGACGGAAGGAAGCCCATTTCGCAGTCAAGGCTCTAAGCGGTCAAATGCGTGTTTCACACAACATGACACAATCACGAATCAGGATTTTCATATCGACCACAATTATCTCGAAGACCTCTTGGCGACCGACGTCTGACCTCATTCACGCACTCAGCGTCCACGTAACACCGAGACGTCGAATCTCTGGATGGACATCTCCGTTCGTTTTCAAGCTCTGGCAAACCACTCGAATAGCACGCCGACCCGTCGTCCCACCAAACCAACGCCCATCAGTTCAGTACCTCTCGAACCCATCCTAACTGGTGGCAACCCATCTAACCCATCTGTCTGTCGCTCCATCATTGGAGCTGCCGGCGGGGCACTGAGTAGACCTTGTTTTCTTGACCTCCTCGCACGCTATTTTTGCCCGCTAGCTAATTCCCGAAAAACATCTGCGAACGTGCCATTCGACGCTCTGAACGTCGGGACCACTTCTCACATTTCCCGTCAGTCATTTACCCGAACACTCCTCATAAATAGCCCACATCCAAGCCGGAGACTACTTAATGAGGAGCAATCGTTCAGTGGTCCATGAGACTTTTGGTTGTGTTCCGAACTCGGGGCTAACGACTTCTAGCTGCTTCATTAAACACGACGAACTCAAGCATTTTTCAGTTATAATTCTTGGCACATTTTAAAAGCCGCTCACCTCCCATCCATTGTTAGCATAATAATACAAAGATCCACTCGGATTTCGCGTGGCGATCTCTGCCCTCATGAGCCACATATGCTCAAAAATTAATGAGCTCTGTCTGTCGATGGTAATTAGTGCTTCCTGCCGGACGGCTCGCACGAAGAAACACATGGTTGCATTTCGAAAATACAAGTTTTTCATGTGTGGAAAACACTGGTCCGATGAAAGACTTAGGAGAAG
This sequence comes from Aphelenchus avenae, assembly GCA_020875895.1. NCBI lineage: Eukaryota > Metazoa > Nematoda > Chromadorea > Rhabditida > Aphelenchidae > Aphelenchus > Aphelenchus avenae. Next base: position 39,658 of record JNEY01000120.1, on the reverse strand, counting down.
TGTTTCTAAGTGACTGTAGTATAGCCATCAGAATACTTCACATTTTCCACAACGCCGTATTTTGAACGTGCACGTAACTTCCACAGCTTTCATCATTTCCGTACCGTCAGCTGCCACAATCTTGGACAATATCCACTAGGCAATTCCGTCATTCTTCTGCTTCATCTACAGGAATACCGGTGAGTCCTACCTCTAGGACAACTTCCGTATACGTACACTCGCTCTTCCATTCGCTCGCAACCCATTCGCACCCGCAAATACCGTTAGCTCGATGCCCCTAGGAGAAGGTGCCAAGTTCTCTCCTCTCGTTAACTTTGACGGCCGCAAATTCTGAAAAAAAGTGGTATGGCTCAGCTTCCCCGACTCGTCCTTCCGGGTGTGCCCGCGCACTCTCGCCGATTTCCACACTGGGTGCGTTCGTCTGCCCTTTCTGCGTCGGTCAAGAGGGCCTCTTGCGGCGCGGCGGCACACGGAACTCGCCAGACCGCTTCCGAGCTGCCAGTGGTTGCGAGCGAGCGCCACCGAATGCTTGTGGCACAATTTCAGAGTGGCCTGCGGCGCAGCTGTGCCGCGTTGCGCGACATTTGGACGCCGTGAGGCATGAAAACGAACACGCTCTCGAGGGCAAGCGTCCGCGACAGAGAGCAGTCGTGGTGGCGCAATGACGAATGATTTGGCGCAGCCGGCCCGCACTTGCCATTGTACTCATGCGGCAGCCGCGGCGCTGTCGCATGCATTGGTGTAAATGCTGGCGGCAGCGCTGACAGGCCGAAGAGCGTGGCTCGTGGGGCGCCTTCTCTTCGAGGAACTAGCCGGCGGTCTCACGAAGGCTTTCAGCCTGCATTCGCCATAGCTCTCTCGTCAGTGGGAAATCTCTCGTCACCGAGTGCCAAAGCCGGCCGCCGATGGCTGCCTAAGCCTCGGCGGAATATTGCACCCGTTCCCACACAAAGCCCGACTCGCCTCATTGAACTGGCTCGCGCTTGCATTCGGGGATCGATGCTTGGGCCGCCGCCGTAACGCGCATTACTAGCGCAGCCAGCGACGTCCTCCCCACCGCCACCAGCGTCAGCGCTGCCGTCCGTCTCGGTCTTTCTTCGCATCACGCATCCGGCCCTTGCGTGAGCCCATCTCCGGCCAAGCGTTCTGCTGCGCTGCATCGAATTCTAGTGCGGAGAACCTAATCTGCGAGAGCCCTTAGCCTCCTTCAAGCGGCGCTCAGAGCGAGAGCCGCGGCGCCTCTAGCAAGATAAGGAAAAAACGATGACGATTGCCGACAATTTTTTTCGCATTCGTCAATTTCCCATAGCCTTCCCGTAGTCGATGATTAGGGAGGCGCAGCGAGCACAATTATGCCGCTCAGTCCTTGCTACCGTAAAAGCTCTAATATAAGACGCCCGTCTTCTAATTTTCGATGGTCAAATTTTCGAGGATTTCGTGAAAGTCGTAAAGGGTCCCCCCCTACGGATTTATCAAAATTTTTCGAAATTTTGGTAACAAAAAGTTCTCGTCTAGAATGAATAGTTATGGCCTAAAACGTATTCTAAACATGTCTCTGGGACAAGCCAGCTTTGAAATTTTTGGGGTAGCCGTTTACTGTAACTTTAACTGGTTGTCACCTTTTTACTGCACGCGATTCGCGGCTATTATTAACGTTACTGTAACGCTAGGGCTCTGCGTGTCATTACTGTACCTCTCACTCAAATTTACAGTACAGTCACGCGAGACGTTGCTGTAATTAAGATGGTCGATTTATTTTGCGAATTACAGGATATTTGATGTAGGCATGCGCGCATACAGTAACTACGGCGTTCGTTGACACGCGGTTGAAGACGAAACTAAATTAGGTTGTAGTAGCACTACGTTAAATTTACAGTGTCTTTTTTCTGCTGCTGCGCAGTGGACTTTTGCGCGCATGGATTACAGTATTGAATTAGAATACCGACAACCGAGCGGCCCTGCCCTGTGTACTTTGTCCCCGTGTGAACCCATTGTCTCCACAACATATTTCGCTATATTCGACGCAATGCGGAAAGCTTTCAGCCTCCGCTTAGCACATTCATGCCACAACGCCTCCATTATTTATGCAAATATGATTGTCCTTGTATGGCCGGTGGTGGCCGCCCTAGCGGTCAGCGCTAACGGGAAATGACCGCACTGCTTTTGCGCACATGACCGCACTGACCTTTCCCTAGTTACCTCCTCCATAACGTGATTTCCGTTAATTGACCAATGTGACCACGGTGATTAGTGACAAACATGTCATTTCCCCTTAGCGCAAAACAATCCCAATCCTAGACGTTCACAGTTCCCGTCATTCACGGACGTCAGTACGGGACATTGATCCGCTTGAAATCGTAATTAATTCTCTTTACTAGCTAGCTCTAATTCGTTGTTTACATCCGCGTCCCGCCTCTAGTTACAGCGCGACTACTAAAGGTTAACGAATTACCAATTACGCGCAATGTAGTCGGCCGCATGATGAGCCCGACGCCTTAGTGCCACAGAGTACGAACATGCTTACGCAAGTGGGCATGAAAACAAGCATCCGATTAGGAATTTATAAGCGGTGCGCAGCTGACTTTCCCCTACTGTTCTCCACTTGCGCAGCCGTAACACTTGAAAAGTGCCCAGAATACGATCATTACTTTCGAGTTCGCCAGTTCCCATCCAAACACATCACTTGCTCAAGCTACATACGGGAATACTGCCCGATTCATACCGCTTGGTCCACCGGCCTTTCGACACTGTCCTCTATGATTGTCGGAATCGCAAAAATGCGTGAAAGCCTTTTTGACAAATCGTGTTTCTTGTCTACACTGGTTCATGCAAGGAACTTTTTGCGCTCGCCTACAGACTTCCGTCTTTTTGAATCCGCGCCAATTAACTCCATCCATCCATGGAACTCACCAGCCTTTTCGAGCGTGCCGACACATAACGACAAAAGGCTTTGCGTGGAAATCGATTTTCCCGCTCCGAACTTCGCCAAGCCCAAATATTCTCTTGTCGGAGTCAGTCCAAAAAGGAACAAGGAATACTACGAGTTTACGGGAATGTCTAGTTAATTGGCCATTTTTTGGCTTTTTGAGCAATTGCAAATGGGTTGCAGCTGGAAACCATTCCATAGAAGCCTGCACAACCGGTATGTACATATTTCGCAGTGCGTTCAATTGCCATTTGCAACCGGGCACCAGCTGTCAGTTCCTAATTCGGCGCGCCTTTCCGCGTAATAATTCCACGACCATTGGCTTAATTTAACGCTTCAGAGACGGCATATATCAAGCATAGTGGTTGCGAGCGGCTAGTGCGCAGACCTGGACGTCGGCCACCGGAAGAGCGGTTGGGGCCACTCTCCTCAGCAGGCGTCGCATGCATATTGTCAAGGACATACTCGGTAAGTTCTCCGACCTTCTCCGCACTCAGAACTCACCCCTCAAGCCTTCAATAAAGCTAAGCTACGAATAAGGGGTCCCTACAATGAGGCCGAATGGACGCAGACGCTTTAATGCGTCACTCCGACAAAATGTTAATTAGACGCATTCCTGGGCGCAGCCTTATTCCGATGCAATTCGTCGATCGATCGATTTTTCGCATACGCATTTAGGTGACGTCGCAACGAAACTCAATGAAATCGAATCTCAAATAATGAGTCAGCAGCTAGTCGCTGTCTCCAACAAAAACGGTCCCGAGAATGCTCCGAAGCTCTTCGCGAATGCGAATGCCGCCACGCAACATCAAGTCCAGTATTGCGGGCCGTACAAGCTGGAGAAGACCCTTGGCAAGGGTCAAACGGGTACGTACGGAATTATATGCGTAGAATTTCGGTAGTGGGAAACTGAGAAATACGTCAGGAACACAAATAGGGAAGTTATGGAATCCACTGGTGGAGAGGTCACAAGGTTCCCACCCACGTGGGGCGGTCGTTCGCGCAATTGCTCGGGAGAGCACCGCAATGGAAATTTCCCTTCTTGACGTGGGTCAGCGGTGACATTCATGAACCACTTCGCGGTCGCGCAAATTTATTGGATCTTTAAAGTTAGTCGCGTCAGTTCTATGCGATGAGCGTAGCACGATTACCTATGCACTGGAATAACCGATGCGCAAAATTTAAGTTAGTAATTACCGACCAAGAACCCACATTCCTGTCGTCCAAAGATGCTTCCCAAGGAAATTTCTACAGTCGGAAAAGAGCGTCTATAGCTAGATACGTACGTACGCGCTTACAGTATTTGAGATGAGAAAGTGCCGAAATTTGCGAACTTTTGCTTGGACGCATCCTCAGTTGCGATTTGCGACCGTATTGTCACTGGAAATACAAAAAAGACAAAAAAGTACCCGGAATTTGTGTGTTTTATTCGCGCAAGTGAACTATTGGGGCACCGTTGATCGTGACTGATGAGCGCGTGCCTTCAAAGACAGGAACTAGAATGGCGAGCGGTCTGCGCAAGTGTGGGAGTCTCTCCGTTCCCCTTTTAACCGGTTGGGTGGCGATGACAAGGGGTAATTGCGTGAACTCCATCATTGCACACACGCGCTTTAATTGTGGTCCATTGATGGAGCAGACAGTGGAGTGTGTTCAGAAGCGATCGACAAACAGGATGAAAGAGAGTTATCGGAATGTATTGCTAGCGAATCGTCAGTGGCGCGCTTACTGCGATCAGAGAATGCAAAATGCGAATGCAAAACATAACTCTGCGTATAAGTGGCGCATGCGAAGCGTTGTTGCAACTAGTTGCAAAGCTCATTAATTTGCGACTGTGTTGTGTGAACGATCAAGTAGGTTACTTGCTCAAAGCGGTTACCGTGTTGGTTCTAATATAAGACGATGTCTTCTATTTTTCGATGGTCAAATTTTCGAGGGTTTCGTAAAAGTTGTAAAGGGTCCCCCCTATAGACTTAGCAAAATTTTTCGAAATTTTACTGACAAAAAGTTCTCGTCTAGAATGAATAGTTATGGCTTAAAACGTCTTCTGAACATGTCTCCGTGACAATTCAACTTTGAAATTTTTAGCGCTCGTCTTCTATCAGGGCTCGTCTTCTATTAGAGCTCGTCTTATATTAGAACCAATACGGTAGGATAAACACATTTCGCCAACCGCTCGCGCAAATATTTTGAGTCGCCATAAGTGCAAAGTAACTGGAAAGCGAGTGCGAAACGTTCCGAAGAGGACGCGACCGCAGACCGACCCGACAATGTAAACCAAACAGCGATTTTGATAAGAACGGAAGTGAAAGCAAGGTCGCGTGGCGTGAGAAATGCGTTCAACGATCCCGAAAATGCGGACACGCATCAAATGTGAGAAGCAGTGCTAACGGCGTGGCAGGGTCGCAATGAGCGGGTGGCTGCTAATGGGCGCACACGTCACGGGGATGGGAGACTGACAGACAAGCAAGGAGAATAGTGTGAATCATACAAAAAACTACACTGCAAATAAAACGCAAGCTGACCTCAAAGAGCGTTTTGTGTACCTGGGCTTTTGCAGACATCAAGTTGCAAAAACTAGTAGGTGTTGCTACAAATGGGATAACAAAAAAGTGCACTTTACTACCATTGAGGGATACGTATTTTCTCTATTTGCTCACTGCAAGTATTTGCAGACCGGTTTGTGATTGCCGTATTTCAGGTCTGGTCAAGACGGGAACGCATTGCATCACAGGGCGCAAGGTAGCCGTGAAGATTGTCAACAAGGAAAAGCTCAACGAGAGCGTCCTGCAAAAGGTGAGCCAACGGATCTGCGAATGTCTTCCTACCAGACTCTTACAGGTTGAGCGCGAAATCGCCATCATGAAGCTGATCGAGCATCCGCACGTGCTACACCTCTACGACGTCTACGAGAACAAGAAATACTTGTAAGTATGGAGCGGACGGATGTATGGAATGACCGGGAAGGAAACCGTGAACGTCGTTGGAAGAAGCCGGTAAAATCCACCGTGGGGCGGAAAGTACCGGAACGATTCCACCTGCCATTGCTTTCTTCCCAAATGACATGCTCTTCTTATTCCATTCAGATCCGTTCCCGTTCTTGCCAGTCCTCTAAGGCACGGAAGGGAACCGGGAGCGAAATGCGACAAAGCCGGAACGTTACTCACCCAAATAAATTCAAATTTCCAGGTATCTCCTGCTCGAGCACGTTTCTGGCGGAGAGCTCTTCGACTACCTCGTGCGCAAAGGACGGCTCATGGCGAAGGAGGCGCGAAAGTTCTTCCGACAAATCATCTCGGCTCTCGACTTCTGCCATGCTCATAATATATGGTGAGCTATTGATATAAGCTCTTGCAAATAGTTCATGTTTCAGTCACCGCGATCTCAAGCCGGAGAACCTCTTGCTGGATGAGCGGAACAACATCAAGGTTGCGGACTTTGGGATGGCCTCCTTGCAAGTGGAAGGATCCATGCTGGAAACGAGCTGCGGGTCTCCGCACTACGCCTGCCCGGAAGTGATTCGGGTACGTATTTCCTTGTATCTGAGCATTCCGACAAATGTGTACCCACTTCTCGTATTTTGCGAACATGCCAGAATACTTAATGCACTAATGCCTAGCGTGGGTCTGTTTCTAAAGTAGTTTTACTTATGGACGCCGTTTGGTTCAACTACCGCTAGTTTCGTGTTTGTTGTGTGCTTACATACGAGTAAGACGGGCGTTTAGGGCGAAAAATACGACGGTCGGAAGGCTGACGTGTGGTCATGCGGTGTAATCCTCTATGCCTTATTGGTCGGTGCTCTGCCCTTCGACGACGACAACTTGCGCAACCTGCTGGAGAAAGTCAAGAAGGGCGTCTTTCATATTCCGCACTTCGTTCCCGCAGACTGCCAGAACCTTCTGCGCTCGATGATAGAAGTCGATCCAGGGAAGCGCATTTCCCTGCAAGACGTCTTCCGGCATCCGTGGGTATCGGGAAGCAGCAACGGGAAGGATGTGGAGCTGGAACTGCCGATGGCACAAGTCGTTCAGGTAAACACTCGTGACGGCTTACTGTAGGCAAGCTCGGTTACAGCAAACACAGGTAGCGTACTCTCCTGGTTACAGTGAGCAGGATCTGTAGGTACAGTAAACAGTCCAGTACAGTCCAGTTACTGTAAGCTGGCCGCTACCTACTGTAAGTTGGTTAGGTAGCTGCTTACTGTCAACTAGACCGTTCTCCGGAAGTATCGTTTTTTTTAGCATTCGCATACCGGCTTTTCATGATAGCCAATTTGCAGACGCATGTCGTTCCGGAGGAGAACATTGATCCAGACGTGCTCCGACACATGACCAATCTTGGATGCTTCAAGGACCGGGAAAAGCTCATCCGAGAGCTCACTTCTGCGAAACACAACACGGAGAAAATGGCATGCACGTAACCAATTTACGAAGTACAAGGTGCATTTGAGGTGTACTTCCTGCTTCTGGACAGAAAGCGACGGCGGCCCGCTCAGGAAGACGAGACGGAAGTTGTCTTGAGGGGCTGCCACCACAACGCGGATCCACCGAGAAAGCGAATCGACACTTCGCGCCCAAGACTGCCAGGTGGATCGATCGCAGATGGGTCGCCCATGAATCCCAGAAAAACGTATGGGTATGCAACCACATTACTTTGTTTTACAGCAAAACTGTGTTTAGACGCTCACGAAATAGGCATAGCTCACTGGGCGGCTCACCCAACGGTTCTCCGAAGTCCTCTCCGCGCTATGCCGCCTACAGCGCAGTCGACACGATCGTCTCCGCTCGGCAGGCGGTCACCGACCGAGCGGCGGAATTCGACCGTTCGAGGACTTCCTCCGCTCGTGGCTCAAACGGCTACCACTACTACACTCAGCCAGTTGATCCAGTGGTCCTGGCGGCGGCAAGTACGCAGATCCGCTCTAGAAGGGAAATGGCTGCAGGTAGGACCGGGAAATATTTTCATATGTCTTTCGCAGCATTCAACAAATTCCATGAAAAGCACATAATTTTTCCTGGTATTCTAACGAAACAGGAAATGTTCTCGAAAATTTCTAATCGCCGTACTTCCAGGAAACACGCAAACTCCTCCTGGTGCTCCTCATGCTATTTCCCACAACACCACCACCGAATCCATCGGTTCGGCAGCCTCCGCAATGGGCTCAGCGGCATCCTCTTCCAACAGCCTAGCGTCGGGAAATAGCGCCACCAACGTAAACAGTACTTCCACGAGTGGTCCGTGGCGCACGAAGCTAGGAGCAATCAAGAATTCCTTCCTCGGAACACCACGCTTCCATCGGCGGAAGTTCAGCGCAGGAAGTGGCACTGGAGAGTCAGACTCGGAAGAGAGCGCCATGCTGGACACTAGCGAGTAAGTCACACAGCTAATAAGTCAACGATGGAAAATAAAAATAACCAATCACTAACGAAAATAATTTTAATTGCTAAGTGAAATTAATTTTAGATTTCTGTTTAAACTTATTCAGAAACAAGTTCCTGTAATTTAAAATGCCCATGACATGCATTGTTTTAAAAATAATTTATCTAAATTAATTAAAAGAATTTTTTCGATTTAATTTATGAAAAAAGTATAATTCGTAAAATATTCAATGCCAAACAAAAAGTTTAATTTTTGCGTTTTAGCCTGGTGAAGAAGTCCTGGTTCGGCTCCCTGACGTCCGGCATCTCCGGCGACCGGGAAGACGTCCAATGCGTCCCGGTCGACGGGAAATCGCTCAACACGATAAAAGCGGAGCTCATCCGCGCCTTCCTCGCCATCCACGAGCTCAGTCACTCCGTCGTCGGGCAGAACTCCTTCAAGGTGGAGTACAAGCGAGGTCCGACCGTCGGCGGTAGCGTCTTCTCGAGGGGCGTTAAGATGCAGGTGGACATCGTGACCACTGAGCGGTCCGGCTCCGCGGACCACCCCTTCTACGTGGTCCAGTTCACCCTGCTGGCGGGCCCGGTTCGCCGTTTCCGGCGGTTAGTGGAGCACATGTCCACGCTCCTGCAGACAACACAGCAGAGGTAGGTGGCACTGGAAGCGCACGGGGCCTGGACCAAGCCCCGGAACCAGGGGTGCTCGGAATTCCGATTTCTAATTCCGAAATTTTTTTGTGTTCGGAATTCCGATTCCTATCCGACACTGGTTGTCGAATTGAGTCCGACTTCCGGTTTCATCGTTGATCGGCATCGATGTTTTCTCGGACAGATCGGCTTCCGATTCCGACCCAAGCGTCCCGAGTTTTTTTCCTATTCCGTCCCGACTTCGAAGAAAAGTCTGAGCAAATGCAGTCTGACATGGTGTTTCTATCCAAATCCCATCCGATCTCGACCCAGTTCGTTTTCGGCTATTTCCGAGCCTAACTGAGCATAAAATTAACGATGTATACTTTCCAGGACCGAGCGGCAGCAGCAACAAACTGCGTCAATGGTGCGTCCACGGCGACTGTCCGACTCGAGTGTGAGTAGCGCTTGCGACGACTCTCAGTCGGATGCGGCGATGGCTGCCGGTCCTTATGCAAATGTAAGTTCGTTGCTCGTCATAATCTGTTTTCTTTTGTGCGCGGCAATCCTCATACGGGACCTGCGCACTGAGTTGCGCACCGGACCGAAAATTTAGCACAGGACAAACATATGTGCGCTAGAGCTTAGTACGGTCCCCTGACGTTATCTAAACGTCCGCTGTAGAGTACGATACGGAATGCAGTACGATCAAGAGCATGGCGCCGTGCTGTACACTGTCTTAGTGTATTTGTTAGTGGCGTATGACCCAACGCCTTTTTTACTGTACCTATTTGCTTGTTTGCTGTAACAGATGGTACTATTACTGTAAGCGCCAGCCTAGTGACGACTGAGTGTCGGCTCGCGGGTTACAGTAAATGCTACTGCAGTAGCTGCGTATTTTTCAGTACAAAGTGTGACAGCATACATGTAGTGTGAGAGCCTGGCTTGAGCACCCATGCAAAAAAAGTTGCGCACGTGGACCTTGGCATGCGCAGGAGGAACGATTCTGAGCATAGTTTTGAGCAAGTTTACCGAATGCGCATGGTGCTGGGTTTGCGCACGAGAATCTGAAATCCTCACCGAAAACGACGCGCGCGTCAGACTTGCGCACACGTGTACTTCATGTCTCCATATTGCCGTCTTTCAGGACAAGAAGAACGGCCGGCCGCCCTCCCGCGACAACACCGCTCCTCAGGTGAACGCCACCGACGCAGCGACTGCCAAAGAGGGTAAGACACTTGCTTGTGTTTTCACGGTGCTTGAACATTGCTATCGCTTTCTTCCAGTTTGTGTGTTTCGTCGTTTGTCTTTTTCGCATGCCGTAGTGGTGTATTTTAAGCTTCTTCCGCCACCCGGGCGGCTCCACTCGCTCCACCGGCGTCGCCCACTCCACAACGCCGGAACACCAGTGGAGCGGTTATCGACCTCGTCCCACGCGAGCCGCCGCCGCCGCTCTTCAAGGGCCGGCCCGCCGCCATGTCGCTAAAGCATCCGCTGCCGTCGATGGTCGCCGC